>JAIEZT010001328.1:29145749-29238249 GCA_019594935.1 Periophthalmus modestus
AAATTCATAACTCGAAAGCTGATAAAATTGCCGTGATGAACAGTACTTCTGGAGCTTCTCAGTAGATTTGTTGATCTCTCAGTGTGACTAAAACAGTTGGACACACTTCACGGCTCGCTGCGCGCTCAAATATGTTGCTTCGGGACATTCAATTATGGCCAATCTGTCATCTCCAACAACAGGCGCCCGAGCTGCTTTCTATTAGTGCTGTCGTTTCAATATCGATTTTGATACTGAGGGACAGGCTCAATACCAGCCCCACAAACTCTTTTATTTAAGTACAGAGATGGAAGAAGTACTCCATTCTGTTACTTAAGTACAGATATGTTAAAGTATCACACGAAAAAATCTAGATTTGCACTGAATTTTTTCAATAGAAACAAGTAAATCGATCATTTTTTTCTTGCCGTTTTTTTTGTTTTGCTCAAATTACGAACGTGTTAAAAAATAAACCCTCAAACTATAGTAAAAATACTTCTACTTTTCCATCCTGTTCAAAAATGTAGTGGAGTAGAAAGTACAGGTAGTGCGCTCAGATGTACTGCAGTAAAAGTAAAGTATTCGCTTAAAAATGAGCTCAAGTAAAGTATAGATACCTCAATTTTTAACTAGTACTTCATTATGTTCCACCACTGTTTAAATAGTAGATTTCTGCAATATTCCTGTTTTTTTATATTTGTTCGATTTAACTTAAACTGAAACAAAACTGTTTAAATTTGTCCCGTTTATGTGATTTTTAAAAGTCATTTTGATTCTGGTTTAAGTTTTAATGAACGGGTCTGTACTAAATTGTTATATTTTTATAATTGTTAGAACTCCTCACGGTCTGTGGGAGGTGTGAAAAGAGCTTATAAACTCATCATGGTGAATAATTAGGATGTTCAGTGAGGATTAAAATGATCTAGTTCTGTTTTTCACATTTTTAAGACAGTAAAAAAAAAAAAAAAAAAAAAAAATCAGGTACATTGCCTTTAAGATATGGATATTTTTCAGTTATTAAGTTGATTTTATTTTATTTATGTTTCATTTTGAGTTGTACAGAGAGAAAACCCAAACCACGAGGTCTTCTGCTCAGATATTTATCCAAATCTCACTAGAAATGAAACCATTTCTGATTGTGGGGTGATAAATCCATCCTGCTGTTTCTCTGCTGAAAACCTCCTCGTCACCAGGAAACGTCGACAGTTTTACTTTTGTCCTGAGTCCCAGAGAAAGACGCTTCACACACGACTCCAAATACAGAAAGTGACAAAAAGAGAAGCAGTGCAGTGATGACCCTCAAGAGATCAAGAGTGAAATACACAAGTCTGCTGATGTATTTACATTTTGGCAGAGTGAAAAACCCGAACATCTGGCCTTGAAAGTGTAATCAGGATATTTTTAGACCAATCCAAATGTTACCAAGCAACTACACTTAAACATGAATCCATAGTATTTACATAAAGTCTCCCTATTTTTACTTAAATGTGATAAACATGATGCATCGTGTCTGCAGATTTGAGGAAACATGCTCGATTTACTCTTAATTACACAAACTCTGGACACGACGGCTCATTTATGTTTGTGCTTTGGTGGTTTTGGTTCTCAAGACGATTATCCAACCAGGAAACAGAATGATCCTCACGCCAGTCTCTCATTTGTGTTGCCAGTTTCAAAGCTGAAATCCAGTTGTTTTAATCCTAAAACGCCACAGTCTGATCTGAATCGTTGCTGCTTAAACCCCTCAGACAGTCAGGAGTCAGTGCTAGTGCAGCCTCTGACTGAATCCTTGAGGTTTTTATACTGAGAGGACTTGTATGTGAGCGCTTCCTGGAGTTTAAGGAACTGGCAACCCAGGTTCAGCTGTGGTAGTAAACTTTTAGCTAAACCAGGTCTAAAACGAAACAAAATCAAAGCTCATTTAGATCTAAAACCGCACAGGACTGTACTTTAGTGCTTTAGGCGACCAAAATGCAAGTGGATATGATTTTTACAGACAGTATCTCCCAGTTTATAAATGAAAAATGTGTTGCTAGTATTTGTTTCAGAATCAGAAATCAGAATCACTTTTATTGATCCCCGAAGGGAAATTCTCTTAGTTAACAGATGCCACAACCACAGGATAGAAATTTAAGAATAAGAATAAGAATAAAAAGTCATTTAAATAAGAATAATAAAAATTCGTGCAATAAGAATAAAGTGTCAAATAAGAAGTTTGCACATATACACGACCTGTCAAAAGTCTGAACGCACTTTTTCATTTTAGTTTTTTCCTTATTTCCATGAACATTCTCACTGAAAGCATCAAAAATATGAATGAACATGTGCAGGATGTAGCAAAAAATAAAGTCAGAAAAACCCAAAACAGTAAATAAATAATGATAACCAGGTTTTACTTTGAACCCGGTTTGCACTTTTGGCATTTCCTGACTCTGACGTTACACGACGAAGTGAATTATGTGATTATCGAGAGGTCAAAGGTTTGAAATAACGTCCACAAAGCCTTTTCTTTACTACATAATGTGTCCAGAAATGTCCAGACTTTGGAGCGGTTGTGTAGTACTTATTTGAAAGTTTGTGTTCGGGGTCAGATATACAGTCCGATAGTGATATGTTATACTTTTTATTCGCTCAAATGTGTCTAAACCGACCCAAGACGCACTAAAACATGAATCTATGTGACTGCAGAGTCTCATAAAAACCCCCCGTGAACCTCAGATTGAGAAAGTGTCATCCTTAAGTCGACTTTCATTTAAATTGTGTTTTTTCCTGCTGGGCTGAAGGAGCGAGAGTGACCGCTGCCATGACATCAGCCGCCACTGGGAACAATACCGTCATATGTGCGTGTCCCCACAAATAGAACTCAGCGGCATCATGGGTAATCGTGGCTAACAGGTGCGCGTGGTGCGGGGTTATCTGCAGAAGCACACATGGCCACCAGGGGCATCATGAACGTTTTTATACCACTGTTACCACCAGTTTATGACGGGGATTTCTCATAGTCTTAGGTTCATATTGGTTCAAATAGGACTGGAAATACAGCAGTGATATACTACTACTACTACTACTACTACTACTACTACAAGTACTACTACTACTTCTACTGGGAACTACAAGTACACGCAAGAGCTACTTTACCAATTAATGTGACAAGAAACGAGTTTTGACCCACTGATCAAAGTAAAGTGCTTAGTTTTATTTCATTCACATTTAGTTTAACTTTTCTGGACTAGATTAAAGAGGGAGTATTACACAGATTAAAGAGGGAGTATTACATAGATTAAAGAGGGAGTATTACATAGATTAAAGAGGGAGTATTACACAGATTAATAAAGGGGAGTATTACATAGATTAAAGAGGGAGTATTACATAGATTAAAGAGGGAGTATTACATAGATTAAAGAGGGAGTATTACATAGATTAAAGAGGGAGTATTACATAGATTAAAGAGGGAGTATTACACAGATTAAAGAGGGAGTATTACATAGATTAAAGAGGGAGTATTACATAGATTAAAGAGGGAGTATTACATAGATTAAAGAGGGAGTATTACACATAGATTAAAGAGGGAGTATTACACAGATTAAAGAGGGAGTATTACATGGATTAAAGAGGGAGTATATTACATGGATTAAAGAGGGAGGATTACAGAGGGATTACAGATTAAAGAGGGAGTATTACACAGATTAAAGAGGGAGTATTACATAGATTAAAGAGGGAGTATTACATAGATTAAAGAGGGAGTATTACACAGATTAAAGAGGGAGTATTACATAGATTAAAGAGGGAGTATTACATAGATTAAAGGATTACACAGATTAAAGAGGGAGTATTACATAGATTAAAGAGGGAGTATTACATAGATTAAAGAGGGAGTATTACATGGATTAAAGAGGGAGTATTACATGGATTAAAGAGGGAGTATTACATGGATTAAAGAGGGAGTATTGCATGGATTAAAGAGGGAGTATTACATAGATTAAAGAGGGAGTATTACATAGATTAAAGAGGGAGTATTACATAGATTAAAGAGGGAGTATTACATAGATTAAAGAGGGAGTATTACATAGATTAAAGAGGGAGTATTACATAGATTAAAGAGGGAGTATTACATGGATTAAAGAGGGAGTATTACACAGATTAAAGAGGGAGTATTACATAGATTAAAGAGGGAGTATTACATAGATAAAGAGGGAGTATTAACATAGATTAAAGAGGGAGTATTACATGGATTAAAGAGGGAGTATTACATAGATTAAAGAGGGAGTATTTACATAGATTAAAGAGGGAGTATTACATAGATTAAAGAGGGAGTATTAAAGAGGGAGTATTACATGGATTAAAGAGGGAGTATTACATGGATTAAAGAGGGAGTATTACATGGATTAAAGAGGGAGTATTACATGGATTAAAGAGGGAGTATTACATAGAGTATTGCATGGATTTAAGAGGGAGTATTACATAGATTAAAGAGGGAGTATTACATAGATTAAAGAGGGAGTATTACATAGATTAAGAGGGAGTATTACAGTATTAAACAGGGATTACAAGATTAAAGAGGGAGTATTACATAGATTAAAGAGGGAGTATTACACAGATAAAGAGGGAGTATTACACAGATTAAAGAGGGAGTATTACACGGATTAAAGAGGGAGTATTACAGAGATTAAAGAGGGAGTATTACATAGATTAAAGAGGGAGTATTACATAGATTAAAGAGGGAGTATTACATGGATTAAAGAGGGAGTATTACATGGATTAAAGAGGGAGTATTACATGGATTAAAGAGGGGAGTATTACATAGATTAAAGAGGGAGTATTACATGGATTAAAGAGGGAGTACATATAAAGAGGAGTATTAGAAGAGGGAGTATTACAGATTAAAGAGGGAGTATTACATAGATTAAAGAGGGAGTATTACATGGATTAAAGAGGGAGTATTACATAGATTAAAGAGGGAGTATTACATAGATTAAAGAGGGAGTATTACATGGATTAAAGAGGGAGTATTACACGGATTAAAGAGGGAGTATTACATGGATTAAAGAGGGAGTATTACATAGATTAAAGAGGGAGTATTACATGGATTAAAGAGGGAGTATTACATGGATTAAAGAGGGAGTATTACACGGATTAAAGAGGGAGTATTACATAGATTAAAGAGGGAGTATTACATGAGATTAAAGAGGGAGTATTACATAGATTAAAGAGGGAGTATTACATGGATTAAAGAGGGAGTATTACATAGATTAAAGAGGGATTAAAGAGGGAGTATTACACGGATTAAAGAGGGAGTATTACATGGATTAAGAGGGAGTATTACATAGATTAAAGAGGGAGTATTACATGGATTAAAGAGGGAGTATTACACGGATTAAAGAGGGAGTATTACATAGATTAAAGAGGGAGTATTACATAGATTAAAGAGGGAGTATTACATAGATTAAAGAGGGAGTATTACATAGATTAAAGAGGGAGTATTACACAGATTAAAGAGGGAGTATTACAGGGGATTAAAGAGGGAGTATTACACATGGATTAAAGAGGGAGTATTACACAGAGGAGTAAGAGGGAGTATTACATGGATTAAAGAGGGAGTATTACATAGATTAAAGAGGGAGTATTACATGGATTAAAGAGGGAGTATTACCTAGATTAAAGAGGGAGTATTATTATAGATTAAAGAGGGAGTATTACATGGATTAAAGAGGGAGTATTAGATTTAAGAGGGAGTATTACACAGATAAAGAGATTACATGGATTAAAGAGGGAGTATTACATGGATTAAAGAGGGAGTATTACATAGATTAAAGAGGGAGTATTACATAGATTAAAGAGGGAGTATTACATAGGATTTAAAGAGGGAGTATTACATGGATTAAAGAGGGAGTATTACACAGATTAAAAGAGGAGTATTACATAGATTAAAGAGGGAGTATTACATAGATTAAAGAGGGAGTATTACACAGATTAAAGAGGGAGTATTACATGGATTAAAGAGGGAGTATTACATGGATTAAAGAGGGAGTATTACATAGATTAAAGAGGGAGTATTACATAGATTAAAGAGGGAGTATTACATAGATTAAAGAGGGAGTATTACATAGATTAAAGAGGGAGTATTACATGGATTAAAGAGGGAGTATTACATGGATTAAAGAGGGAGTATTACATGGATTAAAGAGGGAGTATTACATGGATTAAAGAGGGAGTATTACATGGATTAAAGAGGGAGTATTACATAGATTAAAGAGGGAGTATTACATGGATTAAAGAGGGAGTATTACATGGATTAAAGAGGGAGTATTACATAGATTAAAGAGGGAGTATTACATGGATTAAAGAGGGAGTATTACATAGATTAAAGAGGGAGTATTACATGGATTAAAGAGGGAGTATTACATGGATTAAAGAGGGAGTATTACATGGATTAAAGAGGGAGTATTACATAGATTAAAGAGGGAGTATTACACTTCTACAGCGTATAAACTGCTAACACAAAACATATTTACATGTGTTTCCTTTTATTACTTTGAAAATGCTATATTTTTAAGTTTCACTTTCGTTTTTGACGCGCTGGGTCCCGGAGCTAAGTCGCTCCCCCTTCAGAGCGTTATCACATTACCGCCGTCGTGCATTTCACAGATAAAACTACTTCACATTGGAGTAAAGTCGTGTGGGGGACGTCGGCTTGTGGTTGAGCTTTGGATACGATCGAACAGTGAACCGTAAAGAGGGTTCAAACAGAGATCACTAGATTACTCAAACATACATGACACATAAAACCTCCTCAGGCATGTTTTTGATGAGGGAACATTGAATCATTTTGATGTCCTAAAGCCTCGTTTCAGTCCTTGAAGCAGGACTTTTCAGATCTTTTAACCACATTATAGCTGTTTCCCCTCAACATTTACTGATCTGAAGTTGCATGTTTGAGCAAGTTTTAATCTCTTATTTTCAAGACGCCATGTTACCAATCAAGCTCCGTCTTCACCTCCACCTTTACACGTCCGCTGTGTATTCTGCAGTTATATTTTCTTTATTGAGAGGCCCACAGCGTCACAGCTCTTTGTTTCCTGTGACGTCAGCTCCTGTTTGACACTGTAGTTTTCTAACAGACTTCAGCGGACTCGTTTCTTCTATTGAGTCGTTTTAGATGAATATTGTGATTTAAAATGTGCAAATTATAACATGAAGATCCACAGCGTCATAGATTATAATATGTCTGCTTTAATAGTAGCTGAGGAGTAGTGGAAGTAGTAGTAGTTCTGGTTTTAGTTTAAATAATGATGCTGATGTTGGGGTTGTATTAGTAGCTGTTGTAGTAGAAGCAAATTCTAAATCGTTTCCTACTTTTACATTAGTATTAGTAGTACTCCGACTACTGCAATAGACCGTGCTAGTATTAGTATTCGCAGTATGATCTATTGCAGTAGTGTAGTGCAGTAGTAGTATTCTTTTGTGGTACTAACAGTGATAACAGATGGATTACAGTTTGCGAGCGCTACATCCACCTCTGCCACGGGTCATTTTGTGTCTAAAACAGTCGGCGGCTGTATTGATTTTTGCACTGAAACTAAGATCTACATGTTCAATACTCAATTGTAAGAAGTTGAGTTTTTCACTTTTTAACCTTTAGTGCTGTGGCAGTTTGTACAAGTTGCAGTTACAAAGTTTCTGGCTGGAGATTAGCAGCACAAGGCAGACTGTGCGGTGTATATTTGACTGTGCGGTGTGTATTTTTAGCAGTGTGAGATTTAGTGAGAATTGACCCCTTCACCCCAGCAGCTCGGCACGGAATAAATACAAGAAATGAAAAGTACTATAGTAAATATAAGTGAACAGAATGGCCCAAAACAAACAAAAGAGGGAGGTTTAAGTTTACTGATCGATACATTTCGAAGTGTAAACCTGAGTCTGAGTGATGAGGTGTGACCTGATCCAGACTGATATCTCTGTATATTTTTGAGGGATCTCGGTCTGGTCGTCTGCCGTGACTCCTGCCAGGCTCAAACACGTCCGTCCAATCAGATTTGTTCATGTTGTTGAAGCATGTTAAACAAAGGAGGTCATTGGTCACACATTATTCTGAATAAACTGGCCTTTCTCGTTCTCTCAGTTACTCTGCAGAAGGTTTTTTCAGTCCGCTGTGATTTTTTTCCCTTTCTTTTCTCCTCACTCACTGCCAGTTCAGTCCTTGTTATCTTGGCTCCAGTCATCATTCATCATCCGTCATCATACTCCCGACTACGGAAGCATAGACTGAGATCAGACGGGGACCACACTGAACCGGACTGGGCTGGATTGGACAGAGCTCACAGTGTCTTGAAGGTTCAGATCCAGGTGCTGGGTCCTGTCCTGATGGTAAATAAACTCGTCCTGCTTTAGAACTCCAGCCTCATGCCTCCACTTCAACTACTTCAGTTTATTCTACAGCACCTCAGAAGCACGAAGCAGCCGTACGATGATGTTTTTGTCCAGTCGTGTGGTGTTTAAATGGTACGTGGAGTCAAACGAAGAGGAGATGGAGAGTGAGGAGGAGGTTGGACGTAGGCCTGTCACGATAACAAATTTTGAGACACGACATACTGTTATCGAAATATACTGCGATAAATGATTATACTGGAACTACTTTATGCTGCTGCTAAAATAAAACAAGATAATCTCAGTATTTATCTTTTAAATAGACTGCATCATAAAAAATACACGGGAGGAACTCGGAGTAGAGCCGCTGCTCCTTCACGTCGAAAGGAGCAGCTGAGGCTCGGGCATCTGCTCAGGATGCCCGAGAGGGAGACGTCCAGGAGGCAGGCCCTTTGGCAGGCCCTGGACAAAGGAGGAGGCCCTGGACACACTGGAGGGACTATGTCTCTGGCCTGAGAACACCTTGGGGTCCCACTGGAGGAGCTGGAGGACATGTCTGGGGTGAGGGAAGTCTGTGAGTCCCCGTTTAGGCTGCTGCCCCTGCGACCCGGCCGAAGAGGAAGAACATGGATGGATGGACATGGACATGAGCTGCAACAAATAAACAGCTGAATGAACCAGTGATTAGCCACAGAAGTGATTTATTCAACCCTCTACAGCTCAAATCTTAGCATATTACAACTAAAATAACAAAAATCTCTCTAATTTTGCAAAGAAAAAGTACTCACAATAAATATTGAGGCCCAAAATATATTGTCCCAGATTCATAGAGGCCGATAAACGTGGATGTAGTTTTCAGTGTGACAGGCCTCGCTGGAGGTTCTTCTGCTGAGGTGGAGCTGGCCTCATCCTGAACATTTTCTAGTGCTTAAAAAATGACCTGGTAATATATTAACATAAATAAAACCTGTTTGAATTTCACATGTCCCCTCAGAGCTTCCGTAGAAACATTTCTGAACTTATCTCAGTGTTTATGGGCAAAAATCTCATTTATAAACACGTGGAGAAAAACAAATTATGTTTGCATTGTCAAAGGAGCTGTGTACGGCAGCTTTTGTGACCAGAAATATAACAACTGAATAGAAGCTGCAGGTTTTCTATTAAAACAGCCCAAATTGCCCAGTTTATTTCAGCTAATTCAAAGATTAGATTTCTTGTAAACACGTAGGTTATTTTTGTGTATGGTCATGATTTCACCGTCTTACTTGTGCGTGGCCTTTGTGAGTCGGAGCGCACTGGTTGGTTGCCACAGAGACCAATGAATTGAATATTGTAGCCGAACAATGTGCTTTTATGACACAGAACTGTTCCTTTGGTTTGGGGATGAGTCACTGCTGCTCTCAAGGTGAACTCGTTGGACCGTAGTAGGTTTAGACTCACTACTATCACCATGAAACTACACCACACTGTAAAGTATTTCTAAAACTGGAGGTCAGGCGCAGACGTTTGGTAGATTTTTGGGGGGTGGATAAATGTCACTGATTATTACCATGGTAACAATTACAACAACCAACTATGGACAGATGAGACATTTTACATTTACACATGTTTTTGTGGATAAAGACGACCAGAATTTATAGAAGCACCTTGAGCAGAAGTGTCCAAACTTTTTTATTTTTTTAGGGACACAGACTGATGGTCCAGACACGACGCTGTGTATGAAACACAATCCAGTGAAATGTGAAGTTACAGCGACAGTAACACTTGAATTTTCAGTAAAAAGGATCCAACAAAAATGTGTCTGCGGGCTGATTTTGGCCCCTGGGCCATAGTTTGGATACCCCTGGCTTAGAGCTGTTTTAATTTAAATTTGTATGAATGTATTTAGTATTTTATGATTTATTATGTTTTATTATAATTTTAGGGATAGATATTAAAGTGCAGTCAGCTCATTATAGTAGTTGACCTGATTAAAAAAAAAAAAAAAAAAAAGCATTTTTAACCAAATAAAGGTTGCTCCCTCTATTTTGTCCCTGCACCAGTGTGATACAAGTCAGGTCTGAGCGAGGGCGACAGAGAGAGGGAAAGACACAAACTCTCAGTTTATTTTAAATGATTATTAGACTTAGGCCAAGTCATTTGCTGCAAAACTAAGTCTACATTTTGTCAGCAGTTTACTTTTAGTCTGTTTCAGTCATAACAGGCTGGTTGTTTGAATACAGACACAGGGCGGGTCTGACAAAGGGAAAATTGCAGGATCTACACATCACTGCTCTCATCACAAGGTGGAACAGAGCTTTTTGAGCTTTGTAGATGTTACAGACTAATAATAAAGTGTTACTCAAACATGTGAATGAAACAAAAACAACTCCAGGTCTGTTTTTGAGGAGGGAACAACATTAGAACGTTAACGCTCACACGAGTCCATTTGTGTAATACTTTCGTTTGTCCAACCCTCACTACTGTCTCGTTTTATCCCAGGAGGCCTGAGCTGTTTCCGCATGAGCCACGAGGACTTGTGTGAGCACTCCCTGCACCTGGACGACGGCCTGGACCCCTGCGCCTCCTCCTCGGGCCTGACAGGGGCGCTACCTCACTCCCTGCCCCTGGCCCTGCCCTCGACGCCCGAGATCGAGAACGCCGAGCTCACCCCGATCCTGCCCTCCCTGTACCTGGGCAACGAGCAGGACGCCCAGGACCTGCGGCTGCTCCAGAGGCTAAACGTGGGCTACATCCTGAACGTGACCACACACCTGCCGCTGTACCACTACGACACCGGGCTGTTCGTCTACAAGCGCCTGCCGGCCACCGACAGCAACAAGCAGAACCTGCGCCAGTACTTCGAGGAGGCCTTCGAGTTCATAGGTGAGAGGAGACGCAGAGTTTTGGCCGTAAATAAAGGCGCTGTACCGAATTTTTACAGCCTTAAAAAAAAATTAGAACTACTTTTTACTGCATTTTAAGTTATTTCTCATTTCAGCATCTAAACGATTCACAGAGATGAGTTTAGAAGCGCTTTTCGAAACGTTCAGTTGTGGTGTGATGGTAAACTAGCAACAACAAGCATGCTAATGTGTACTTCCTGATTCTCAAACAATAAAACACAATGACCACACTTGCAGAGAGAGACTCACAGACACATTTTTACCTCAGAAGCTGTTTATACAATATATCTGCTCAAATACACGAGGAAAACTCTGGGAGCAAACCTGCTATTTTTTTATCAGTGTTTGTGTCGGTGGTTTTCAAAATGCTTCTTCTGGTGCCCACAGCTTGTTTTTTGAAGCTTAGTTTTAAAAAGTGCAGCATATAATTTCACTGCTGTCTCCATGGAGATGCTGTTGCTTTGCCTGGAATGTTACACAGTGAGGCATTTAAGTTATTTACACCCATAGAAACGAGCAGGTGACGCCACTAGACCAAGTTACAGGTAAGAGTCAAAAAAAAAAGCAAAGCAATAACATCTCCATGGAGACAAGAAAGTAGTGGAATCTCCTAGAAAAAATACACAGTACACCTTTAAAATAAACTCTTTATTAGACGTGTTTTATATTTTTTTATATTTAACCTATGTTCTGATTGCGTTGTACATTCTGTTGTATCGACAAAGCTGCGCTCCCTCTGTCCCAGTCCCAAGCCCTGATAAATGCACATGTTTGTGTCGAGAGCAGAAGCCACAAAAAGCCTGATCTAAAATAGTCCTGTCACGACAATTTGAAGTTCGATATATCGCTGACGTAAATATAGACGATAAACGATAATATTGAAACTCATTTATGACACAACAGCAGATTTAAACCACAAAAACTACTCTAAATCTACAATATCGTTAAAAATGATGAGCTGCAATAAATAAACAGCAGAATGAGACACTTCAGGATTTAATTTGCATCTGTGATGAGTCATAGGAGTTTTTATTCAACCTTTTATTTAACCTCCTGAGACCCAGCCTCATGTGGACAGCACATTTTAGGTCAATCTAGGCAAATTTTTAGAAGAAGAAGAACAGCAACAATGCAAAAATGTAAAGTTTTGAATATTTTTAAGAATTTAGAATGTTCAAAGTATTTATTTATTTATTCATTTATTCATTAATTCATTTATATATTTATGTATTTATTTATTCATTTATTTATTAATTCATTTATTCATTAATTTATTTATTTATTTATGTATTTATTTATTAATTTATTTATGTATGTATTTATTCATTTATTTATGTATTTATTTATTCATTAATTGATTAATTAATTTATTTATTCATTCATTTATTTATCTATGTATTTATTTATTCATTCATTTATTCATTATTTATCATCCATTTATTCATTATTCGTTCATTTATTTATTCATTTATTTATTTATTTATGTATTTATTTATTTATTCATTCATTTAGTCATGTATTCATTTATTTGTAAAGTCTTATGTCTCCTGCTCCTCTTTGCAGCTCTTCAAAGAGACACAATTGTTTTTCCTCAGGACAAATGTTGCTGTTTCAGGCTCTTAATAAATAGTTTTTTCAAATCATTATTAAAATGTTCTGTCAAAATGTTTCAAATGTAGAACAGACGTCCTCATATGTGGACGTCACTTGTCTCAGAAACTACAAAATGTAAAAAGATAATTCTTTGTTTTTGCTCAGGTCCAATCCGCCCAAATAACAAAGAGAAAAGAATAAATCCATGAAAGAGCTCGAGTCTCAGGAGGATAAATCTGATCACGTCGCCTAAAAAAGACCCAAAATGTCCCAGTAGCACAAAGAAAATGCACTGACCCCCAAAAATATTGTTCCATGTGACAGTGGCTGCTGAGTCCTACTTTCATGTGGAGACAGAGGCACATGGTTAAAATGATTATTATATTATAAAACACATTTTGAGGAGATTTAATTTCATCACAAACTAATAAAACCAGATGTATCTTCAGTGAGGCCGCTCTATATCGTCTCAAACGGTTCAAAATGAGTCACTGTGGAAACAAACAAAAAAAATAATACCTATGACCTGAGATAACTTCACTTTCACAACTTTAATTCTGAATGTGCTGCGTTTGATTAGAGCTGCTCGCGGAGTATCATCTGGGTAAGGACCTTGAAAACAGCAGTGACTCATTCTCAAGCCAAAGTAATAGGCCACGTTCAAACACAATTTTCATTCATTCATCTCCAGGGAAACCAGTAAACTCAAATTCACCACTGAGCCACTAAGGACATGACAGAAACGAGGCTGTCCTGATTATAATGAATAGGAAAATTGGTTTTAATTGAACACATCTGAACAAAATTGGATGATTTACCCGAGTCAGTAATGAAATAATGTAAAAAGCTGTGATTTGGTTTGGTACAGTGGCTCTGTGGTTGTTTTCACACCTCAGTTACATAATCCACAGGTGTAATGCCACACTGCAGAACATTCAACACGAGCAGGTGGCGTACCCCCCAACAAAAGTTATGTAAAGTATTTTTAAAGGAGCTATACCACATTTTTCATGTATAAGTAAAGTCTCGCTCCAGTACATTTTGTAAAAGCATAAAAAATACTTCAAAATGATTTAAACAGACACGTTCTCTTTACAGAAGAAGCCCAGCAGGCGGGGATGGGCCTCCTCATCCACTGCCAGGCGGGCGTGTCGCGGTCGGCCACCATCGTCATCGCCTACCTGATGAAGCACACCTGGATGACCATGACGGACGCCTACAAGTACGTCAAGACGCGCCGCCCCATCATCTCGCCCAACCTCAACTTCATGGGCCAACTGCTGGAGTTCGAAGAGGACCTCAACAACGGCATCACACCGCGGATCCTAGCGCCGAAGCTCATGGGCGTCGAGACGATTGTTTAAAAACGAGGTTGCGTTCATGTGGTGGAAGTTTGAAAATGTTGGATGGAGGTGCAGACGTCAGGATGAGTGTGTGGATGTGTTAGAAAGAAATATCACAAACGAAAATCGACAGCTGTAGCGTAACATTTTTCGACCTGTAATCACATCGTCATTTTCAGGTGCATTTAAAGCCGTATAACGTAACTTTACTGATGAAGGACCCACCACATGCTTGTTTCCATGAAGGTATTATTAGTTTTCCACAGTTTTGAGGTAAACTTCTCTGTCTCCATGGAAACTAGGCCAGATCTGTGGAGAGGTGACCCTGCTCGTGTTTTTTCAAGGAGTTTTAAAGCATCGAAAACACTTGTAAATGAATAAATGCAACGTTTAGTGCCGCACTGTGAAACATCGCAGGCCAATCAAAAATATTAAATCCATGGAGACAAGAAGGTGACAGACCCCAGCAGAAAAATAGATTTAAATTGTACAATAGCTCTAGAAATGACAGACATTTACCATTTTGACCAGGATTCTTAGCTTCAAAAATGAGCGTCTTAGAATGTTACGAGATCACGTGAACGCAACCTCAGTTTAAAATGCCCAGAACAAAAAAATAGTCACTTTGAAGACTTTGCAGATTAACCCAAAGGACGAAGTGGCTCGAGAAAATGGAGGAAATAAACATTTGCCAAAAGATTTCCAGTTTCAAAGGGCAATTACACTGACACAAAAACTCTGGACTGTGGAGCGTGAGACGAGGGCGGCCATGGCAGTGCCTGTCTAAAAATAAAAAATATATACGAGTACTTAATATTTGACGTGTGTATGTTGCTCTATTTTTATACAGGGGTCTATGGGGTTGACCAGCCCGAATTGTGGCTTTTACTGTGCAATAATTTTAAAAGAGTGGAATGCAACATTTATCTGTATATATGTGACATTTACAGAACGCGGCCGGTGCTTCGCTGGTCTCGTGTTTGGTCGGTGGAGTTTTGGGGCTAATGGGTGAGGTAAAGGCTCACTTCATAACTTGCATTTAAATCTGTTTTTATAATTTAGTTTAATTCTAACAGCGGATTTTGAATCATCAGTTTTGTGGTTAGTAAATCGTGTCCTGCTCGTAGCGTTAAAGTTCGGGTTAAATACAAAACACAGAGGACAATAACAGACAATACATTCCCTTTATTTTCTGGATTCATTTGAATAAAAAATGCTAAAAGATTTAATTACTAGGTTTAAATGCAAGCTTGAAGGCGTCTCACTGTTTTATTCAGATCTGAAATTTCTCTCGCAGCTTATGTTTTGTCGGCCATTTTGATTCTATCAGATTTCCGCTGTGATTTTTTATGATTTTCCCAAAACGATGCTTTAGTGTTTGTTCTTAACGATATTACAAACATATTTTAGCAATAGCCCCTGTACAGTGACTATAAAACCAGAGAGCCATACGAGCTTTTGTATGCACGGCTGTTAGCAAAAGTACGCGACATATTTCATTTGAATCATGAATATTTTGAACAGGGCTAACGACTCTTTACTCATTTGTTTCATTAATTTTGATAAATTCATTTGATTCTTCCTCACAAAAACATGCAAAAACACAGATTGCAGCGCTGTCTCTTTATTAGCGCTATGCCTTTAGTACGCTAATGCTAACTCTAGTAAAAACTCATATTTTTTACATTGTCGACAAAATTTCCCCGAGTATTTTTTCCAGCTGATCATTATTAAATAGTATTTTCTTGTATTTGGTGCTGCTGCTCGTGCCTCTGTCCAGCTGAATTCTGTGGCACTGTCGAGTCGTTCTGCAGATCGCGACCGTGACTAACCCTGAGTAGAATGCAGAAATTAAAGAGCATTTAATGTAGCTGCGCGGTTAGTAAGTGATTTGCTGAGCTAGCATGGGACGCTGCCAGAAAGCCCGGAGGTTCAGTGTCCATTATGTAACGCTGGTCCCGTGGTGCGTTTGAAGCTAGACCGAGAATTACAAATCAACTTAGTTATAGTCCAGGAGATATGCACTAATGTTTGTGCCATTAAAATGTAAGACCAAGAAGGAAGTGGTAAAATAATAAAAGGTTTAACTGTTTTAAGATTGACCAGGAGATGTTTTTAATTTGACTAATCCTGGTGAAAGATTTAAGTTCAACAGTGTCTGTGTTCAAAAGTCTAAACTCAAAACACATGATTTGTTCTCCCTTCACTACAAAACACCTATTAGCATGTTGACAATAGCCTTGCTGCTAATTTGTAGTTTGAAAAGGCTTCAAATCCCAACTGTTGCCAGCAGAGGGCATCAGCCTGTAATGCTGGTGCTGATTAACAATATATTTCATTTACAAAATAGTGATTATAGGCGCTGTTCCCAATTTTATTTGTATTTTTTCCATTTAATTAAGTAAAATGCGTCTTGCTCCGGTGCAGATTTATTGTAAAAGCAGCTCTTAGGTCAAAATGAGACGGCTGTGTGCTGTCTGCTTCTGATTATAAAGTGTTTTTATGATGGTGGTGGTTAAAACTCCGCTCGCGCCTCTGAAAATCGTGAAAAGCTGCGAATAATGAGGATGTTAGGAATGTGTTAGTAAAGTGAGGAGTAAGTTTGTCCCGCTGCAAAGTATTTAAAATGTTTTCACATGTTTTTTTTGTTTTAAAAATCAAGTATCGAACCTTTAATGCCTCCCAAAAATGCAACACGTGGGAGCTTTAAACACAGGCTGACCCTAAAGTGTGGACTTTATTTAAACCCATTCAGTGCAAATCCTCGCTATGCAATTACAATATAGCAGGCTCTTTTCTTGATGCCATGTGACTGTTTTGTTATAGAAGAATGACTTTGCAGTTTGCTCTTTTGACTTTTAAAGTGCTAATGTTTAGTGTTTAGTTCTTGCTGTTTCTCTTGCGCTGTCTCACCTGGTGCTCCACAATATTCATGCACATTTGTAGCTTGTGATTAATATTTGTTCGGTGACAAAGACAGAAAAGATGTTTTAAAAGAAGATCCTGTGTGTGTCAGTGGGTTTGTCTGTAAAGGTCTAAAACGTCGTCTTGTACAGGGCTGGGAGCAGGGTTTGTGCTTTTGGCCTGTGAGGGTCGTCCACTGCTTGGGCTATTACTGCTGTGAAATATTTGGGGATTTGTGCTTAGATTTTGAGCAAAAACATGACAAATGTTTTGGAGGATCATTAAAAAGCTGATACATATTCAGCTGTTAAAGTTTTGCTGTAACTTTGACCTGAGTTTTGACTTGCAGGCTCAACAGAAACAAAACTGAATGTGAGAAAAGTAGAATTATCTAGGTTCAATTCAAACTGTCAAAGCTGTAAGAAAATATATAGGCTACAGATAAAATACAATATTGCCATTAATAAATCGATGGAGTAAACTAAAATCAAATAAAATCGAATTATTGTCATGCATTAGCTGTTGGGGACAAACACCAGATTTTCTTGTGCACTTTTGCCATTTGGATTGGTTTGTTTTTAGTCTGTAAGTGTCGACTTTGGGCTAAATAAAGTTTGGGCTCTAACTTAACAATAGCTCAAATCAGTTTGCAGAAGTTGTTTTGTGCTACTCATTATTAGCTTAAGTTTTAATCTTTCTAAACATGCACAGTTCTCCTGATTCTGCAGTAACAGCCCACAGTGCGGAGGAGAGTGACACAGTAAGCATATATTCTATTTTCTTTGTATGCATATAATATTGTTGACTATTTTTGCACTGACTATATGGACAAAAGGATTTATTTTTTCCACAAAAGGTGCTATTATATCGGAGGCCTTCTCCCACACCTTTTTGCATGAACGCTCAAAGAGAACCCTCAAAAGGACTGGGATCTCTCTCCTACAACTACTTCTACTTCTACTCCTCCAACTGTTGCCAAAACGAAGCACTGTACTTTTGTAACTTCAACTTGTGAGCTTTGAAATAAACAAGCTTCAAGTTTGGTTTGGTCTCGAGATCTGTTTTTCTTCCAGTTTCAGCATCACATTTATGGCAGTTATTGATCGTGAGCAGAGGTGAAATACTGTTACATTAAAGCTCCATTATGAAACTTTTTAGCCCGGGAGCCAGACGCCGAACCCGGGTCACAACAGATTGACGTGTAGCACTCTGAACTGATCAATCTGGGATATCTATTTGTTAAAAGTGGTGCCATAGTGTCGTCCAGTGTCATTTGGAACAAAGAAAACTGACACGATGAATAGAACAACATAATCCGTCTGTTTACAGCTTTAGAACATTATAGAAGTAAAAATCAAAAATGGCATCCTTAAGGACAAACCCTCTCCACAAACTAACTGTTACAGGGTCATATGTGAATAGAAACCCTCCACGATTTATCAGCTTCAAATTAAGCCCCAGATGAGCTCCAGCAACAGGAAGAATACTCCAGACGACCACTGTCTATAAATTGTTTGTTTGAAAAGACTCAAAAATACTCTCCATCCATCCATGTTCTTCCTTTTCTCCGGGGCTGGGTCACGGGGGCAGCAGTCTGAGCAGAGACTCCCAGACTTCCCTCACCCCAGACACGTCCTCCAGCTCCTCCGGTGGGACCCCAAGGCCAGAGAGACATCGTCCCTCCAGTGTGTCCTGAGTCTTCTCAATGTGTAGGAGTAGCGGCTCTACTCCAAGCTCCTCCCGTGTGACTGAGCTCCTCACCCTGTCTCTAAGGGAGCACCAGCCGCCCTGAGGAGGAAACACATTTGAGCCGCTTGTATCTGTGATCTCGTCCTTTCAGTCACGACCCAGAGTCATGAGGTGAACACAGACTGACTCCAGAATACTATTTACTTTTCGTACATTTATAATACTTCATGTCAGCATAATGTGGACCAAATTTTAAAATCCTGTGACAAAGTGTGTGCACATGATCCACCTGAACTCAGACTGAAACACGTCCAGAATACATCTGTTTGAATGGACATCAAGTTTTTCTAAATAAAAAACATAATCGGCCCAAGTTTAGTGGTGTCACCTCAAACATATTCACTGTATTTAAACATGAAAAACAGGGATGTGAAATAAAGATCGTAGCAGTCTGTTCAGAGCCTGCAGAGTTTCACCACATCGATGAAACAGACCACAGCACCTGAGACCACAGGACATGAACATGTGTGAAAGTAGAGCACATTTCACTCAGTAATACAATTAATGTCTCAACAAACAATGAGTGAATCGAAACGAGACAGAATTAGGCCCTGGACATGTCGCAGTTCCACAGATTTAGCCTTAAACTCATGTTACACTCACCAGATCTTACAAAAACTCTTAACAAGTTGGAATAAAATATAAAACACTGCTACAAACTGCCACAGGTCTGATTTTGACCACACCACACTTTTTCTCCTAAAACAGACTCAGATACTCTCAAACAGCAACTATAAATGGTCTAATAATTGTGAACAGAAATAAATAAATCCACGTGAGGTTGTGCTGTTGTTTTCTTCATCGTGTCAGTTTTCTTTAGTCCAGATTTCATGACTCTGTGACACTGGAGGAGATTATGGCGCCACTTTTAACAGACTCATAATTTCACATGAGGTATGTTCCAAAAAGGTCCAGCAGCTGCTCGTCTCGTCGTGTTTCTGCTTTTCCTCCAGTTACATTTATTTATCTCCCTGCTTCACGGTGAGAATTTTCAACACCTGCAGCTGAATGAAGCACGATGGACACGTTTAATGCCACACTCTGCAACATTCCATGCAACGCAATAACAAATCTATGAGACAACACCCTCCTCCCTAGAAAAATGATCCTGTAATGTTCATTTTAGCTGAAATCGATCCCGTCTCCAGCTGTTTCCATTTGCAACTCGGACAATCAAATTTTTCGTCATTTTAATACAATTCCAGGTGTAACTTCTGTCATTTATTATATAAGACACTTCTCCTCGTGCGGGGTCACCTGCCTGTTTGTTCCCATGGAGATATTATTGCTAACTAACCATGGATAGAAGCAGATAATGCCACCCAGCAAAGTCACACGTCAGGTTTGTGCAGAGGTGAGTCTGCTGACAGTAAAAACGCATTTTTTTCAAGATACTTTCAGCAACAAAAACCCCATAATTGACTCAATATGAGATTTAAAAGATTAACACCACAGAATACAGGCAAATTAATAACATCTCCAAAGAGACAAACCACAAAAGTTACGTAGTGAACCTTTAAAAATACTGTAAACATAACTTTGTGTTGTTGTTTGTCACATCTCAACCCACAGCCTCTGCTCCCAGCTCCACCCAAACGTATTACATGTGTCCGACACTTGCTTGGGGACTATATTTACTCTTCACTTTAGTGTCTGGGGAAAGTCTGTTATGAGGGGTCATGATCTCCCTCGTTGGAGCGGGCCCGGAATAGCAGCGTTTAGTGTTGTTTCTAATTGGGAGTGATGAGTGGTGGGTCATATCCCTGCTCCAGCTCCTATCAGCAGTGTGCATGCAGGCTGCGGGACAGGAATAGTCCGGGTCTGACCTTCATACATGGACGTATTAGGGAAAGAAGAGACGAGCTGTGATTGTAGACGCTGGGACATCATCGCAGGGGAGGGGCCGGTGGGACGGAGCTGCAGTCGGGTCATGAGACTAAAACCAGCGGCAGTGACAATGTTCTTTTGTCATATGAGGAAAGAATGACGTTTTTATATAGCACATTTATTTTTCTTCAATTCTATTTGCAAAATGTACAATTGTTCATTTCTGTTATGGATCAGTAACGTTTTAAAAGGCCTGTACCTGATTTTAATTTTTCTTACAAGTATTCCAGCAGAATCTTTTGGTTTCATACAGTTTTATACAGAGCTTTTCTACCTTCAAGGCTCAAAGTGCTTTACATCAAGGAACCACTCACCCATTCACTCACATTCACACATCAGTGCACACAGACACTGGGGGCGAGGAGGGTTAAGTGTCCTGCCCAAGGACAAAACAACAGCATTCATCTGTGGGAGCAGGATTTGAACCGCCAACCTTCAGATCAGTGGACAAACACCAACTACTGTCACCCCAGGTATGAGCAGCTCTTAAGGTGGAAATAAGTCCACTGTGTCCTGTCTGCATCTAAATGTTTTATTGTCTGACAGTCAGGAGGTGTGTGGATAGCATGCTAGTTGTTGTTAGAATCACTGTGACTGCAAAATGCCGCTCTGGCCTCACTTACAAAACTGGAGGAAAGTCAGGAACAACTTCAGCAACCACCAACATTACAATGTTTTTAGGGCAGTACAAATCTGGTTCAGTTTAAGGACTAAAACATTGATAAAATAATAAGTGGCTTGTATTTCTACATCTAAAGGACTAAAAGGACAATTAAAATGCATTTAATTAGGCCCCAACTTCAACTTCAGCTACGCAAAATCAACCAGAAATGCAAAACGCAGACGATGAGTAAATGTGAAAATCTCTCCACCACAAACTGAGAAAAACGTGTCTAAACTATCACAAGGCAGTGTAAGGTTGTTGTTATTCGAGTCATATATAATAAAAGACGTTTATACATGAGAACACCAGCGCATAGACCCCGTCAGTCTTACTCGCAGATCGACGCCACAGTCAATCCACCTGTGACCTATCTGGACACCTCCAGTCACTGCAGGGACGTCCGAACTTCTGTCCATCAAGATCTCATTGTATTGAATTGCAGCACAGAATGACGAGGGCCATAGACGAGTGGTGTCGTAATGCAGGCGAGTGGGACCAAAAGATGCACAATTAGTGAATAATAGTTCAAACAGAGAAGGTAGATCCGGCGATGAGCGAGGAGCGAGGTGCAGACCAGGGTCCAGGAGCGTAACGAGGAGTACAGAGGGGACGACGAGTGGAAAAACATGGGCAGGGAGCAGGAGGTGAGCCAGGGTCCAGGGACGTGGGATGCAGAGATGAAGGCAAGGCAGACGGTACCAGAGCTGGGAGGCAGGGTCTGGAACAGAGCAGGGAGCGAGGGAGCGGGGACAGTCCAGTGAGCAAAATCTGAGGGGTAGCAAAAATTCAATGAGCAAGGTAACAACGAGCAAAATACAAGATAATCATATTGACACGCGGACGATCTGACCCTGAGAGTTAGGTCCTGGCTCCTCTTATCCACGGCAGGTGGAGTTGATTGCGCTGATGAGTTCCAGGTGAGTGCGGGAGGAGCCAGGAACTCCGCCCAGCTCCAGACTCGGGCAGGTGAGGGAGGGGAAGGGGCAAGACACACAGGAAATACAGGGATCATGACAAGTGGATAAGTCATAACAGGGTCTGAGTCACATCCCTCCATCCTCCTTTCACACAGGTTGGTGAAGTGTCTTGCCACTAGGACTATACGCCCACTGAAGTTAGTTAAAACAGGAAAAAACAAGTGAATATATAACAGGGCAGAATCCCTCCATCCCCCACAAAAGTGTTGCCACTAGGAATCTGACAATAAATGTTAAAAAATATGAGCAGAAAACAAAAATGTATTTAATGTACAATATTGTTAAAAATATGAGCTACAACACATTAGTTTGTATCTATAATGAGTCTTAAGTGCATGAAGTGAATAATCCAAACCTTCTACAGTTCAGATCTGATTGTAGTACAGAAAAATGACACAATTTTCCATCTAGTGCAAAGAAAAACTCCCCGTGAAGTTGACAGTAGTTATCGTGACAGGCCTGTGAGCAACAGTGGAGGAGAATGTGTGTAGATAAGTTGCTATGTTCTGAGGTCTGCACTTTTAATTGTGATTTTGAAATGAATTTTATAAAACATGTGAACTCAATGACCCTCCACTGTTCACAGGGCGCTCTGAGGTCAGGGCCCTCACCCCACGTCCCTCCACAGCGTCCCCGTCCGGAGCAGGTGTCCCACGCTGACAGCTCCTAATGCTCCATCTGAGAAAAGACTGGAACAGAGATGAGTGAACAGCAGCAGAACAATGAGGAGAGAGAGAGATCATATCAAACTCTGCTGCCTCTGCAAAGATAACAACCGGAGCTATCTCCTCCAATCTGCTGTGTGGTGCTGCCGCCGAGCATGCTGGGTAATTTCTAAAGAGCAGCGTCTTGTGGGGAGGCGGAGGTGCAGGCCAAGACTCAGCGTGCTCACTCCCCGCCATATGTCCGAGCGCATTTTAGGACACAGGATGGAGAAAAACATGTTATGACATAGAAAGTGACCCTAAAGCTACAATAAATATAAACTGCTTCAATATTAAACCAGGATATTTCATAAAGTATCATCATCTCAACAAAAAGCAGCTGTTCTTACACTTACTAAAATATGGTAAAAGTCTGTTTTTGAAGTACAACACTGATATTTGTAGAAAGTGCAAGGATGAGGAGGCAGAGGCTGAGGAGGCTGATGGTTCTGCTGCTGCGGTGGAGTTAAGTCGGAGCAGATGAAACAGAGGGAACATGATCCATTATATTACCCTGAAAGAAGAAGCACAAAAGGGCCCTGTTTCGATGAGTAATTATCATGTAATTACACTTGAAGGTGCACTATGGAACTTTTCTGGTGGGACGGGCTACAAAATGCTCGTTGCCATGGAGATGTTATTGCTTTGCTGGAATCTTATTCTGCATTAAACTTGTCCAGTATCTTACATTTGTTCAATTGCAGCTGCTTGTATTGCTTTAAAAAACACATTTTCACTGTACGCAGACTTGCCTCTCCAAAGATCTGACCTGTAACTTGGCCTTGTAGAGTCACCCTCCTTCTCTCCACAAGCAGGTGGAGTACCCTCTACCAGGAAAGTTACACAGTGCACCTTTAACTACTAGATTAACTAACTACACATAGCAACAGTGCAATATCTGTCCCGTGACCATGTTATTAAAGTGTTTTAATGCAAAGTGCTGCGTTTGTTCAGGTTCAATCCTATGTTTGAAGCACGAGATCCACAGAATATCCTCAGTATAAATCACTTTACTGTATAAATAAAACTACTACGTCCTTTTTTTACCTTGTCACGTCTCTTCTTCATGCCATCTACCTCAAAACTCCTTCATAAACCGTGAACAATACAACACAAGCCCAGGAGAAAACAGGGCATTGTCTCCTCTGAGTTTGCTGCTGACACTGACTTGTGCTTTGTGTAAAAACCTCACAGATAAACTGATATGTGCTGCTATAGTAACCGACCGTAGCTGCTCCGCTCCAGCTCCTTTGACAGAAATACATCAAACGAGGAGCAAACCCGAGCCGGAGCCGCCCGGGCTGAAGTCAGCGAATACAGAGCACTTATTTCTGCTCCAACTGGGCACGCAAAACTTCACATCGCTGGACACTGTGGTCACGCCACTGACCAAAGGGAGAGTCCTGGGTTATGTAATATTATCTGATTTGGAAAAACTGAGGAAGATGACAGTGTGAAGGATGTCTGTCGCTTTATTCAATTCAAAATAACCTTAAAGAGCGGTTTACACTTCTGTGAGGCACTAACCGCTCACACCTGACGTCTTTACATCACCATGTTGTGTTTAATGAGTTTCTGTTTGAAGCTCTGAGTCCGCCCTCCCTTTGCTCTCCATGCTAAGTCACTCCCCCTTCAGAGCGCTAACACAACACGATCAGCGTGCATCCTGCTAATGAAACAACTGCACATCGCATCGGGTTTGTGAAGTTTAGTGTATGGTTTTGTTGAAAAACTGTGTGGGACAGGATCATGCGGCTGAGGAGGGTTTATATGAGTCAGTTAATACCCAGCAAATATGTGCAACTAAAAGACATAAACCAGATAAAACACACGGTAGTAACACAATCAAATCAAAATTTCAGTGGAATTTCAGAAAAATCATAATGAGATGTTTTTTCCCCAAATCGTTCAGCCCAGAATACACATAATATACACTTACAATTCTTCACACAATGCACCAAAACTGGGATTAAACCTGAACTAGACCATGATTCACGTGGACCGAAGGCTCTGTGCTCGACCCACTGAGCCACAGATTCTCCTGGAGGGTTAAAAAGAGTCACATCAGGTCAAATACATAAACCAAACTCAAGTTCTTTCACTAAACTACACAGCATATATCAGTTATTATTATTTTTTAAAGATTTACCAAGACACAGCCTCCAGTTAACTTCACTAAACTGTGTGTGTTTTCTGTCTCTGCATGTGCTTGTTTCCATGGAGCTGTTTTTACTTTGACAAGAAACATTCCACAGTGTGACATTAAACCTACACATGTTTTCTACTGAAAGAATCTTACTGTGAGCAGAGTCGCCTCACCACAGATCTGACCTTTAACTCGGCCTGGTAGTGTCTCCTACATGTCTCATAAGTTTAATGCCATACTGTGGAACATTCTGGGTAAGGTAGTCGCATCTGTGTGGACACAAGGAGGTCATGGAAACTTACAAAAAGTACCTTTAACTATTGTGTAACTGCAGTATGTCCAGAGTATTTTTATCATAAACATCATAGACATAAACAGCAGCGTGGCGCTCTTATAATCTGCTGTGAGACTCGCTCTTATAATCTGCTGTGAGACTCGCTCTTATAACCTGCTGTGAGACTCGCTCTTATAACCTGCTGTGAGACTCGCTCTTATAACCTGCTGTGAGACTCGCTCTTATAACCTGCTGTGAGACTCGCTCTTATAACCCGCTGTGAGACTCGCTCTTATAACCCGCTGTGAGACTCACTCTTATAACCCGCTGTTAGACTCGCTCTTATAACCCGCTGTAAGACTCGCTCTTATAACCTGCTGTGAGACTCGCTCTTATAACCTGCTGTAAGACTCGCTCTTATAAACCCGCTGTTAGACTCGCTCTTATAACCCGCTGTAAGACTCGCTCTTATAACCTGCTGTGAGACTCGCTCTTATAACCTGCTGTAAGACTCGCTCTTATAACCTGCTGTGAGACTCGCTCTTATAACCTGCTGTGAGACTCGCTCTTATAACCTGCTGTGAGACTCGCTCTTATAACCGGCTGTTAGACTCGCTCTTATAACCCGCTGTGAGACTCGCTCTTATAACCCGCTGTGTGAGACTCACTCTTATAACCCGCTGTTAGACTCGCTCTTATAACCCGCTGTAAGACTCTCTCTTATAACCTGCTGTGAGACTCGCTCTTATAACCTGCTGTGAGACTCGCTCTTATAACCTGCTGTGAGACTCGCTCTTATAACCTGCTGTGAGACTCGCTCTTATAACCTGCTGTGAGACTCGCTCTTATAACCTGCTGTGAGACTCACTCTTATAACCTGCTGTGAGACTCGCTCTTATAACCCGCTGTGAGACTCACTCTTATAACCCGCTGTGAGACTCACTCTTATAAACCCGCTGTGAGACTCACTCTTATAACCTGCTGTGAGACTCACTCTTATAATACCCGCTGTGAGACTCACTCTTATAACCCGCTGTGAGACTCACTCTTATAACCCGCTGTTAGACTCGCTCTTATAACCCGCTGTGAGACTCGCTCTTATAACCTGCTGTGAGATTCGCTCTTATATAACCGCTGTGAGACTCGCTCTTATAACCCGCTGTGAGACTCACTCTTATAACCGGCTGTTAGACTCGCTCTTATAACCTGCTGTGAGACTCGCTCTTATAACCTGCTGTGAGATTCGCTCTTATAACCCGCTGTGAGACTCGCTCTTATAACCCGCTGTGAGACTCACTCTTATAACCCGCTGTTAGACTCGCTCTTATAACCCGCTGTAAGACTCGCTCTTATAACCTGCTGTGAGACTCGCTCTTATAACCTGCTGTAAGACTCGCTCTTATAACCTGCTGTGAGACTCGCTCTTATAACCGGCTGTTAGACTCGCTCTTATAACCTGCTGTGAGACTCGCTCTTATGACCCGCTGTGAGACTCGCTCTTAATACCTGCTGTGAGACTCGCTCTTATAACCCGCTGTGAGACTCACTCTTATAACCTGCTGTGAGACTCGCTCTTATAACCCCGCTGTGAGACTCGCTCTTATAACCCGCTGTGAGACTCACTCTTATAACCTGCTGTGAGACTCGCTCTTATAACCCGCTGTGAGACTCGCTCTTATAACCTGCTGTGAGACTCGCTCTTATAACCCGCTGTGAGACTCGCTCTTATAACCTGCTGTGTCGTATGAGCAGAAGGAGACTCGCTCTTATAACCCGCTGTGAGACTCGCTCTTATAACCCGCTGTGAGACTCACTCTTATAACCTGCTGTGAGACTCACTCTTATAACCCGCTGTGTCGTATGAGCAGAAGGAGACTCACTCTTACACGCCGCTGTTCTGTTTGGGTCGTGACCCCTCCTGCTCCTCTCGCTGTAACATAATCAGTGGGTTTCATGCTCTGAGTCGGGGGATTTCCCAGAGTTCACAGTGAGGGGGGCAGGAGGCTGTTGTTTCAAACTGAGGTGAAATATTAAAGTGTTTGTGGATGTTTGTTCTTAGTTTTTGAGCAGAATGGGTTTGGTTCAGTTCCAGTACATCAGGTCAAAGTGAGTCTGGGGGCTGCTGTCTGTTTGCTGCTAAAGTTGGTTTGCTTTTTTGTTGCTGCAAAACTCTGTCTTCTGACAGATGGAAATATAAACTTAAATAATTAGGACACAGTTAAAGATACATTTGTTCTGTCATGTTTTAAAACTGAACAAAATCATGTTCAGTGTGTTTCAGGTTTTTTTTATCGTCTCCAGACCAGGTGTGAGGAGGTCGTTGGTTAGTTAAAGCACCAACATTTACCTGGACTAGATCAGTTCTGTTCCCTCAGACGTGTCAGACATGCACAGTTTATTTTAAAGGATTTTGAGATTAATTAAAAAGTGCCATCGATCTTCTACATAAAAAAGAGTTTGATGGTGAATATGTCACTGCTGCTCATGGGTTAAGGTTTTATCGTCCTCATGGGGACATTTGTCCTCTGCATTTGACCCTTCGATGTCTCTGGGGCGTCTCCTCAGGAGACACGAGCGTCTCAGGGACCATCTCTAGGATCTTGTTGCTCGTCTTGGTCAGGTCTGGAGGATTTGACCCGTTTGGCAGGTTCTGGGTCGATGGGGGAAACCAGACTCTGCACTGAAAGACCTGGGTGACCTGGGGATCAAACCCACAACCTTCTGGATTTAAAGTGTGAGTGATGTGAGACCAATAGAACAAAAAAACCCTGACAAATAAGAGTCACTGACTCAGTAGCAATAAGTCTTCAGTTTAGTAAGAAAATAGAATAAAAGATTAAACTACAGGATGAATTTAAAAACAACTGGACTTAAGAAACAAAACAGAGAAGTTTAAATCAGAGGAGGTGGGTTTTAGGATATCATTTCAAAAACATGAAAGTTATTTTTTATTTGAAAAATTGTCTTTTGTGTGTGAAATATTGTAAAATAACAAACAGTTTCATTTTGTCGTCCTGAGAAGTCTGGAGACCCCACATGTGCATTTAGGTGAAACCCAGAGTCAGGGCCATGGGGATTTTTAATGAAATGACAAATGATTTATATTTGTCTTTGTGGATTTGCAGGTAAATCCCTCGTCCACACGGCTCGTTTGGGACGACCTCACACTCCAGAAGAAGAAGAAGTGCACTTCAATCTCCAGGATCCTCGCCCCTCGCCCCTCGCCCCTCGCTCGCCCCCCTCCCTCCTCGCCCCTCCCCCCTCGCCCCTCGTTCCTCGCTCTCTCCCCCCTCTCGCCCCGCGCCCCTCGCCCCTCGCTCCTCGCCCCTCTCTCCTCGCTCCTCGCCCCTCGCTCCTCGCCCCTCGCTCCTCGCCCCTCGCCCCTCTCCTCCTCCTCGCCCCTCGCCCCTCTCTCCTCGGCCCCCTCGCCCCTCGCCCCTCGCCCCTCGCCCCTCGCTCCTCGCCCCTCGCCCCTCGCCCCTCGCCCCTCGCCCCTCGCCCCTCGCCCTCGCCCCTCGCCCCTCTCTCCTCGCCCTCGCCCCTCGCTCCTCGCTCCTCGCTCCTCGCCCCTCGCTCCTCGCCCCTCGCTCCTCGCCCCCCTCCTCCTCCCCTCCCCCTCCCCCCCCCCCTCCCTCCTCGCCCCTCGCTCCTCGCCCCTCGCTCCTCGCCCCTCCCTCGCCCCCGCCCCGCCCCTCGCCCTTCGCCCCTCGCCCTCGCCCCTCGCCCCTCGCCCCTCGCTCCCTCGCCCCTCTCTCCTCGCTCCTCGCCCCTCGCTCTCCTCCTCGCCCCCCCTCCTCCCTCGCTCCTCGCTCCTCGCCCCTCGCCCCTCGCCCCTCGCCCCTCGCCCCTCGCCCCTCCCCTCTCCTCGCCCTTCGCCCCTCGCTCCTCTCTCCTCGCCCCTCGCCCCTCGCCCCTCCCTCCCTCTCGCCCTCGCCCCTCGCCCCTCGCCCCTCCCCTCGCCCCTCGCCCTCGCCCCCTCGCTCCTCGCCCCGCCCTCGCCCCTCGCCCTCCCTCCTCCCTCCCTCGCCCCTCGCCCCTCCGCTCCCCGCGCCCTCGCCCCTCGCCCCTCGCCCTCGCCCCCTCGCCCCTCGCCCCTCGCCCTTCGCCCCTCGCCCCGCTCGCCTCCTCGCCCCTCGCCCCTCGCTCCTCGCCCCTCGCCCCTCGCCCCTCGCCCCTCGCCCCTCGCCCCTCGCCCCCCCGCCCCTCCTCGCCCCTCGCCCCTCGCTCCTCGCCCCTCGCCCCTCGCCCTCGCCCCTCGCGCCCTCGCCCCTCGCCCCTCGCCCCTCGCCCCTCGCCTCGCTCCTCGCTCCTCGCTCCTCGCTCCTCGCTCCTCGCCCCTCTCCCCTCGCCCCTCTCCTCGCTCCTCGCCCCTCGCCCCTCGCTCCTCGCCCCTCGCCCTCGCCCCTCGCCCCTCGCCCCTCGCCCCTCGCCCTCCTCCTCCTCCCCTCGCTCCTCGCCCCTTCGCTCCTCGCTCCTCGCCCCTCGCTCCTCGCTCGTCTGTCATTAAATCTGTGATCACCTGTTTCATAACGACGACTGTCAGAGGAGCAGCTTTAAACACAGTTTCTCCTCGTGTGAGAAGAACCTGATAAACTTTGAATTCAGTCTTTTTAGTTTGAAGTTTATATTTACGGGGACTTCAGAGTGGAGCAGGATGTATGCCCCTTCATCACGGTTGACGGTGTCTGATTTCAAACTTTTGAAGAACTAAATATCAGAAAAAATCAATAAAAGAAAAGATGGAATAACAATGTTTTTGGAGAAGTGTGTTTCTGTCACTATGTTCACACCAAAAATCTGTTCAAAGTTTATACGAGTTATCTGATTATTTCTGGAGATGTTACTGCTGCTCGAAATGTCCCACCGTAGGGCATTATATTTATGTATTTACCACCAGGCCGAGTTACGGGTCAGATCTGTGCAGAGGCTGAAAAATACATGTTTTTAATGAATCTTTTAGCAACAAAAACACTTGTATTTGAGCAACTACAAGACAAACAAAGTGCCATATTGTGTTGAATTTCAGACAAAGCCAGAGCATCTCCACGGTAACAAGGAAAGAGCAACAAATCAGCAGAAAAGTTCCATAGTTTCCTTTAATCTGTGGACAGTGAAAAGACCCACTGCCCTTTAACCTCCGCCTCATGTTTCTATTTCAGTCGAAGCTTTTTCAGAGTCGTTTCTGTCTGTAGTGGGAGGGAAACGTAGCATGTACTTTACATCTATGAATAACTCGACCTTTGAGTAAAAGTACGAGGTGTGGATGTATATTCGGTGCCACACATGCAGTAGGTCGTGTACTCTGTGTACATCAACACGAGGGACTGGAGTGAAACTCGACTCGGACCACGACTGTTTCTATGGAGCTTCCTCCAAACAACAGCTGCAAACATGAATAAACAAGACGACGAGAAACACCGAGCTGGTCCAGAGGAAAAGTGGAAGTGCAGCTGAATTTGTACTACTACGAGTACTACTACTACTACTACTACTACTACTGCTGTAATCATACTTTTCACTACGGATACTACAAATGCAAGTAGTGGCATAACAGATCTTATCAGCACATGTACAACCACAAAACACTGAAATATTTAAAGGACAGACAGGTTTACTGATACAACTACTACTACAAATACTAGTACTACAATACAATTTAGATTACACAACAGTTTTAGTAAAATCCATGTTTGAATTTGAACTGAAATGAGTTAAGTGCAAACTCCTACAACTACTACTACTACTACAATACAATCTAGATTAGTATTATTAATTATTATTCCATTTTAACTGAAATAAGTACTACTATTACTACTACTACAACTACTATTACTTTCACAACTGATACAAGTGCAGTAAAAAAATATTATCATTACTGCAAAAACTGCTGAAATGATCTGAAGTATAAGTTAACTGATCACTACAACTACTATACTATAACAGCTATTACTACAACTACTGCAACAACTACTACAACTTCTACTGCTTTACTACTTCTACTGTTACTACTAGTGGTTGTACTACATGAAAGGTGGTAGTTGTTTCGTCAGAACTCTTCGATAGTCGGTGGTAGTTTTGTGAGGATACTTCTTGTCAGATTCAAAGTTCGACCTTGAACAGACACAAAGTGAAGAGCGGCGTTTGGCGAGCGCCGTTTGACGAGCGGCGTTTGACGAGCGGCGTTTGGCGAGCGGCGTTTGGCGAGCGGCGTTTGACGAGCGGCGTTTGGCGAGCGGCGTTTGACGAGCGGCGTTTGACGAGCGCCGTTTGACGAGCGCACGTGCCAACTACTGCGTCAAAATACTACACTCTACTACAGAAAACACTCCACAGCAGGATTTAAACTCAGCAGAAAATAAATACACTGGTCTGAAACAATGAAACTAAACACGAGGACAGTTTGTTCACAGTGGATCAGGTACCAAACATGGCGTCTTATTACCACGAGGTTGCTGGTTCAAATCCTTCTGTGGCTTTGATCAAGACACTTCCAATATGAATATTTTTTGCAGTGGTCAAGACGTCCCAACGCAAACATTTTGTAATATTCACCAGTGTCAGGATCCCAGTCGGCCTCGTGTTTTTACGCTTCTTCTTCTTCTTTTCTTTTGTTTTACAGCAGTTGGCAAACATTGTACAGGAGCATTACCGCCACCTACTGTTCTGGAGTATGGGTCAGAATAGGCTCACACTGATGCGAAAGTAAATAAATCATTAAAAAATATATAAATAAATAAAAATAAATAAATAAATAAAATTAAAATTAAAATTAAAATTAAAAAAAATAAAAAATAATAATGGTTTTGTGCTGTTTTTCCTGCTCTCTCTTCTGTGTCTGAGTCTGGAGCTGGGCGGAGATAAAAGGAGCAGGACCTGACACTCAGCAGCAGATCAGGCCGAGTATCCACAGTGGTACGGCTCAGCTCGGCTCGGCTCGGCTCGGCTCAGTGGCGTCTTTTGGCGTTTTTGCTCCTGGTCAGATCCTGCTCCCTGGACCCGCTCAGCTCCTCTGTCTCTGACCCAGCTCGACCGGGACGACTCACCTCAACAATCTACTGCAGGACCACGGCAAAGGCCCCGCTCTCAACTGTCTGGTCCATCCACCTTCATCTGCACAATAAAAACTGTAAATAAACTTTGTTAAACTGTTCCCCGAGTTCTGTCTCTTTGGTCGCTCTGACGTTTCCAAATTTTTTGTTTATCCGATGACGATGTTCAGAGGATCCGACATGACACGTCTGGAAATGTTCGGTTTGAAGGTGAAGTATTGCATAAAAAAAATGGACTTTAAAGCTACCATCTGTAAGTTTATGTGATTTTTTTTTTTTTAACCAGTAGATGCCGCCCCCTTACCTCACCTGGCTCCTCCCCCCTCCCCTCCCCCCTGACCCTCCCCCTGGCTCCTCCCCCCTCGCCTCACCTGGCCCCCCCCCCGCGCCTCACCTGGTCTTTGTTCAGACTCACCTGTGCTCTCTGCTCTTCTTCTGTCATTCTAAAGCTGGCACACTATCAGACAGCAGTAATGTAGAGCACATCTAGTGGTGAAGTGTGAGAATACAACAGGGGCGGGTCGTTCAGTCTAACTCCAGAGAGTAGCTTTAAAATGAGCCTCTAAAGTGCAGATATAATATCACACAAGGTCATTTGAAATATTCAGCTTCTTTACATTTGATTTGAGTCTTGCTCTTTCCGTCTTTGCAGATTTGATTAAAAAAATACTCTTAATATTCTACTTTTGCATATCTCCACCCCACTTTTACAAGAGCCAAAGAAGGACAAACACTTTTTCAGACACAAAGCTTCTGCAGAGACGCCACAGAAAAACACAGACTGAACTTCAGGGTCGGGACAACAACAACAACTCGTTTATTAAAAGACCTAAAACTAAAAACAACACTGATCACAAAGGATAAACGAAGCTCCTGAAACTTTCTGTGGGACTTGTTGCCTTCTGGATGTTCCATATTAAACAGCTCAAACTCCTCGGGGCCGGTGGAGCAGATGGTGTTAGGCTCCAGACTTTAGCTCGTCCTCTGTTTGTCAGGACCTCACCTCACAGTGACCCCCGTCCACAGCAGGAGGGGCAGCAGAGACAGGACACGCCGGGACAGCTCCACAAGGGGAGTCAAAATGAATTCCTGAAAATTACTTTATAAATAGTTTCTGCTAAAGTTCTGGCCCCTAATTAAAGGAAACATGTTGACTTTTATGAGCTTTTAACAGTGTTCGCTCATCATTAGATCACTGCATGTTGGAGTCATACTTATTTGTCCTGCATTTGAGGCTCAAAAATATCTATTTTCACCTACCCCCTATCTCTGCCCACTGCTCTCTATTTATTTAACATACACACATAGAGAGTAGGGTTCAAAAATGTCCCATAACCATTTTTCAACAATAAAATATACAAAGAAAATCGCTACGATACCAAGAAATATTAAAGACATATTATGCTTTTTTTTCTAAATACCAATAAAAAATAAAAAATAATATGTTTTTGCAGCTGTGTGCCATAAACAGACTCTGGACTGGTGCAAAACCTGCTAAAAAACCTGCTGAAAACTATATGAATGTGAACCTGGATCATTCTGTTTTAGCCTTAACCCTTTAAGGACTGAACACATTACAGCTCGTCTAGACTTTTTTTCTTTTTTTGGCCCTAAAACTCATGTTAAATGAAGTATCAGCCTGTACTTTTGTCCTTTTTCACACAACTACCTCTATTTTACATATCCATCCTCATTTTTCTTTTGATGCATCAAATAAGTGAATAATACCAGTTAAAGTAGAAGAAAAATATAAAAAACGAATGTGCTTTTGAGTAACTTTTATACCAGCAAACATTAAAAAACTATGTGTCCAGCTCAGAAACACTTTATAAAACATATTTGAACAATAATCAATATTTATAGAAGAGGTTAAGCAGATTGTACTTAGGGTGAGGTTTTTACAGCCCTTCTTATAAAATATCAGGCGTTTATGCAGCTAAGACAAAGATTTTGGTGACATTTTTGGACTGACCTGATAAAGTTCCAGGTGCTGGATCAAACAGAGACACTGCTGCCCTCTGGTGGTCGTGGAGGGAATTGGTGAATGTTAAATGTTTTCAAAAATCATCTTAATTGTAATCTCAAACACATTTTTATTACAATTTGAAGATGAGAAGTTGGTGCTCGTTTAAATTAGACCCATTCAGTTTTGTGCTGAATGAAATCCTGCATGTGTCAGACGATCATGGATGTGAGAAAAGACAAAGTTTGAGTTGTCACTTTTTACTTTTTACGATAACTATAACTGACCCTAATTAGGTTTAATAAAACAAAAAGAAGGCTTAGACTGATTGGGGCTGAGTAAAGAGGGTCAGGAGTTAGATGTTAGGGGGTTATTTCATGCTTTACTGAGGATAATCACCAAATACCAAAGGTTTTCCCATAATTCCAGAGGGGCTCACATGGAGGGAGGAGGAGGACACTAGTGTTTGAACATCCCCAGAGCCTCTGTGGAAGAATGACTTTTGAACACCGTCCTGTCACTTGGTCAGAGTTTAGGAGCATCATTTAAAGGATTTCTGTCGTTTAAACAGATTATCTCACACATTTTATAGTCTTGTATTGAAGTGTTTTTAGTGTCGTCCCGTGAGGTTCATCTGCTCTTCTGTTCTTTTATTTTAATAGATTCTTTTTTTAAATCAAGGTTTATGTTTTTTGTTTTCATACAATTCACTAAAATGTATGAAATGTAAAAGTCCACAGTGTTGATCTCTGAAGGGAAAAAAAATAAAATCCATGTCTGTGTGAGAGAGAGTACGTTCATTTTGTTAATTTAAGTTATTTGATCCTTTTTTGCAGAGCCTCGTGTCACACTGACAGACGATTGTTAAATATTTAAATGCCAAAATGTTTGTAAAATTCGATAAGTTGTTTAAAAAGCCACAGTTTGCTCAGCTCGTCCTCAGAGCATCACGACACTTAAACAGGTTTTGTCTTTGTCTTTCTCCTGTGGGACACGCCTCATGGGACCATAAACCGGGACGAGGGGCATTTCTACTCTCACACACCTGGGAAACACTCAGGAAGAAGTCGGACTGCAGGTGGCGCTGTGGTTCTGCCTCCGCTGGTGTTACTTTAGTGTCTTTAACACAGAATAGAAAGTTTATATTTCTGCATTTGAAAAAAAGTGAATTTAAGGCGTGTAATTACTATGTTGTTTATTAAAGAGACACTCTGTAACTTTTCTGATAAACGATAAATGACCTGCGTCTTCATGGAGATGTTCTTTTTCCTAGAATGTTCCACAGTATGGCATTAAACGTGAGTCCTGCAGCTTACATTTATTCAGTTACAGGTGTTTTTTTTGCCAAAATACATTGAAATAAAAGTATTTTTACTGTGGCAGAGTCGCCTCTCCACAGATCAGACCTGTCATTTCATCTGGTGGAATCACTTGTTTGTCTCCATGGAAACAGATAAGTCAAAAAAAAAAAAAAAAAAGTGTTAAAGACAAACACTTTTTTTATGTCCCACAATGATGAAATTACAGTGTTGCAACATAAAATTCAAGACAAACAGGAGAATAAGACAAAACAAAATCAAGATCAAGATAAATTATTAAATACTAACTTTATAAAAATCTCCATGGAGACGATCAGGTGGCAGGTTGTCCATCAGAAAAGTTACACAGTGCATCTTTAATGGATTTATTTTCTTGGATTCTCATTATTCACAGATCTCAGTTTGACACTTTCCTTTTGGTCTCAGATTTCCACTGTCACATCTTGAATGACCACCAGATGGCGCTGTTCACTGTCCTTAAACCTGGTTTCTTTTCATGCACAACAAAAACCTGATGGTTATTTGATTTCTGGAGTTATCAGATTATGGAAATGTCAAGTGAAAAGTTACATCTGATTTATTTTTGACAGTTTTCACCTTTGCAGTTTTGACGAGGACGATTTAGCAAAAAAGGCTAAAGAAAAAGATCATGTTTAGGTTGAAAAAAGTGATTTTAAAGTGATTTGTGCTTTGATTTTGAAATAGATCCGTAAATGTAAAAATCCACTGATAAACTGAGAGTGTGGCTGGTGTTTGTGCTGATCCGTGGGGCCGTAGTTACTTCATGTGTTTGATTAAGTCTGATTTCTCATTTTGACTGAAAAGGTGCATGTGCCTCCTGTATATCGTCTGTATATTTCCTCTTACAGAAGATGAACTGGAGCCCTGGCCTTCCTTAGACTCACTCACTGATGGATTTAACAGGCCCTGGTCCCAAATTAATATGAGCGCTGCACTGCTGGGAGCCCATCACGTCTGTCAGAGAGTTTTAGCAGCCTCCACACCAGTTTTCCATTTAACTTTAGTCGTTTTCACACACGTTTTTCCAGTCGCGTGTGTCTTCGGTCATTTGCAAACTCAGCCGACACTTGCCTAAAACATTTATTGGGATCAGTGAAATTGTTTTTGGAAAAGGCCACATGGGAAGAGGAACATGCAGAAGACAGAGCAGCCGATTAAAGGGATTTCAGAGTTTATATTCAGACAGAAATAAACTTAAAGGTCCGATATTACGCAGAAGTGAAGCTTTAAGTCTGTTCCCTCATCACAAACCTGGACATGTTCAGTTTCCTTCATAATCCTGGTTTGTCTGAGTCCCTCAGGTCTGATCCAGAGGAAAAGACAAAGTTAAATCTGTCACTGGACAAATCGTTGCAGGAGTGAAACATTTTGCTGCTCGTCCAAACCTCCTCTTCAGATCTGGTCAAATTACCGACATTTGGACATTTCCTTCTAGAACCTTGATGTATCACACAGGTCCTTTAAAACTTTACAAAGTCAGGATCTGGTTAAAGAAAAACTTACACTTTATATTTACAACTGGTATGTAATGTAACGTCTTTACATATTTTGAGAACGATGTTGATAAGGTTCATGTTCATAGTTTTAGTATCAAACAGCTGTGACCTGTGGGAAATGTAAATGTAAAATCTAATATCGAGAGAAATGTGTTTTTAAAGAGGATGAATCACAGCAGAAGATCTGATCTGACACTGTTCTGTTCATCCTTAAACTGTAAGAACCATCTGATACACTGTAAGATCATTATTCTCATAAACATTTAACTGTTCCTGATGTTTTTACTCAGTCACATTTTAGTCCAGTGGAGTTTGACTCATTTTGAAAAGAGCTCGACTTAAGTCCTATAATGTGGCTTTATATATTATACATTTATATCTACGCTTTTCAGGCTTTAGAATATTTTTGGACACTTGGTAAAAGTCTTTTCAAACATAAATAAGTTTTGGAATACATTTTTCAAACACCGCGGGTGGTCTCTCTCTCTCTCTCTTATCCCCTCTTTTCCTCGCTCGGGTCCTCTCCCAGAGGCCTGGAGCTTGATGGTTCTTCAGTATCTTCACTGTTCTGCACTTTTCTGGACTGAGATGTCTGATGTTTCTCCTGGGATCTGCTGTAGTCTCTCCTCCAGTTTGGGGGTCACTGCCCCGAGTCCGATGACCACGGGCACCACTGAGGCCTTCACCTTCCAGACCTTCTCCAGCTCTTCTTTGAGCCCCTGGTATTTCTCTAGTTTCTCATGCTCCTTTTTCCTGATGTTCTCTTGGTTCTGTGATGTTCCACCACAGCAGCTTTGCTCTGTTGTTTATCCACCTCCACTATGTCCGGTTGGTCCATCTCCATCTGTCAGTCTGTATCTGAGTCCCACAGGATCTTGGCTCATTCGACCTTTGGAGGTGTTTCACACCTTGACCTTTCCCTGCAGCATCTTACACCTGCAGTTATGAGCTGGATTGTCTCACGAGCCTCTTTGCACAGTCTTGGGTCTTCTCTGGTGGTAGATCTGGGCCTCTGTCGCTCTGGTGCTCAAGGCTCCTGTGCTCCAGGATGAGCCTCTGTCCTTCAGTCCAGCTCTCACTTCCATGATGGTTCCTCCAGCTCCTCTTCCTCTGCTCCACTGTCTGAGACACTGATCACGTCGTCTGTTGGGGCCTTGTCCTGGATGTACTTGTGGATGTTTCATCCTGGACTGTGGCTCTCACACTCACTAGTCCTCGGCCTCCCCTTCCTTACGGCTCGTACAGTCTCAGGGAGCTGGATTTGGGGTGGTCCCTCCAGGTCAGGAGGAGGTTTCATGTCTTAACGTCTGTGGTTTGGATCTTCTCCTTTGAGAAGTTTATGATTTCTGCTGAGTATCTTAAGGAGTTAGAGTATCTCTAACTCCTTAAGACTGAACTTCAGCAAGGATGAATGACGTCTGTGTGTTTGTGTGTGTGTATATATATGTGTATATATGTGTATATGTATGTATATATGTATGTATGTATATGTATGTATGTGTATATGTGTGTGTGTGTGTGTGTGTGTGTGTGTATATATATATATATATATATATATATATATATATATATATATATATATCCCACACTTCATCCTGTCGTCTGTAAATATAAATATAATAAATATAAATGTCTTAACCTCGTGTGTGTCACATGATGTTGACAGATGTGTTTACTGTTTACACACTTTAAACACATCTATAAACAGTATAAACACGATATGTACATATGTATATATGTACTTATGTACATATGTGTATATATATATGTACATATGTATATATGTACTTATGTACATATGTGTATATATATATATATATGTACATATGTATATATGTACTTATGTACATATGTGTATATATATATGTACATATGTATATACATATGTGGAGCAATGAATAAATATCATTTAGAATATAAAAAAGTGTATTATCTATTTTGGCACAATTGTATGAATAACTTCAGTATTTACAGTGATCACAAAACATCTCAGTACTACAGATATAATATTTATGTACATCCCAGTACTATAGATATAATATTATATACATCTATATACCTCCTCCTCCTCCTCCTCCTCCTCCCTCCTCCTCTCCCTCCACCTCCTCACACTTTCCTGCTCTTTAAGACTTCGTGGAAGTCTTCGCCCACTGCGTGACGACGTGGGCTTGATCCACCTCCACCTCCTCCAGCTCCTCCCCTCCTCCTCCTCCTCCTCCTCCTCCTCCTCCACCTCCTCCTCCTCCACCTCCTCTCCACACTTTCCTGCTCTTTAATATCTTTCTGTCGGGGGCTTTGGGGCTGTTCTTCCTGGAACTCTTCTCCCGCTGTGGGACGTCCCGGCGTGGGACGGCGTGGGCTTGATCTGCGTGTGTGGCAGCGCTGGCACCACACACACCCACATTACTCTCTCCACAGTGTTAATGGACTTACTTAACTCCAGGGTCTGCGCCGGCGTTTTCCGATCAATGAAAGTGTCAGGGCCGCAAATCTCAGAGAGGGACGGGCGGGGAGCGGGGGGCCCCTGTGGAGAGGGAGGCCGGGGTCTGGTGGTTTATACCTGGAGCATGAAACCAGGGGCTGCTGCAGTCGAGAACCACCGTGACAGAGGCTCAGGGGCGTCACCGCAGCAGAACAGGCCTCAGCTCAGGTCTGTGCGGCTCAGGTCTGTACAGCTCAGGTCTGTACGGCTCAGGTCTGTACGGCTCAGGTCTGTACAGCTCAGGTCTGTACAGCTCAGGTCTGTACGGCTCAGGTCTGTACGGCTCAGGCCTGTACGGCTCAGGTCTGTACGGCTCAGGTCTGTGCGGCTCAGGTCTGTGCGGCTCAGGTCTGTGCGGCTCAGGTCTGTACGGCTCAGGTCAGTGCGGCTCAGGTCTGTACGGCTCAGGTCAGTGCGGCTCAGGTCAGTGCGGCTCAGGCCTGTACGGCTCAGGTCTGTACGGCTCAGGTCTGTACGGCTCAGGTCAGTGCGGCTCTGTGGTCTGTGGCTCAGCTCAGGTCTGTACGGCTCAGGTCTGTACGGCTCAGGTCTGTACAGCTCAGGTCTGTACGGCTCAGGTCTGTACAGCTCAGGTCTGTACGGCTCAGGTCTGTACAGCTCAGGTCTGTACGGCTCAGGTCTGTACAGCTCAGGTCTGTACGGCTCAGGTCTGTACAGCTCAGGTCTGTACAGCTCAGGTCTGTGCGGCTCAGGTCTGTACGGCTCAGGTCTGTACAGCTCAGGTCTGTACGGCTCAGGTCGTGGGCTGGAGGAGGCACAGACACTGTTATAACCACAGGGGGGTAATACTCAGTTACATTTACTGGAGTAACTTTACACCCTGATGAAGGCCCAGAGTGAAACCAGGACTGAATAATGTTTTTCACCAGAAGAGAACCTGGTGAAATCTACTCCTGCAGAAACACTCGAGTATCGTCCCAGTACTCGGCTTTGGAGTAACTTTCTGAAGACTGTTACTTGTACTTGAGGATGTGTAGTTTGAAGTGACGCTTTTCTGACTTAAGTATCGATCGTTCTCCCTTCTGTGTAAAACAAAACCTTTAAGTCGACCATTTTAAATGATTTAAAGTTACGCAATATTAAAATAGTAGTTTCTCCAAATACTTTTACTCTTACTTGAGTAACTAGTTTGTTCTTCTTTTTGTGTAATAATATTTTAAAGTAATCTTACTCCTACTTGAGTACCACCCTCTCATATCACTATTTTAGGAGTTTATGCTAATGCTAACAGTGCACTTCCTGATGCTCGGACACTAAAACGTTAGAATTAGATGCAGAAAAACACAAACGCTGCGATACATTCAATCTGTACAGGGGCAAGAGGCAAATTTAGCTAAAAATACAGAGAAAAAATTAAATACAGTTGTGTTTTTGAAGATTTACCAAAACGTCACAGGCCACAAACTGTTTTTACGTTTTAAATTCAAACTAAATAAAGTTTAAAAAGTCGACAAATAACAATAATAATAAGAAACGACCCGGCAGGTTAAGGCCTCACTCAACAACTTCCACAAAATGACAACTACGAGGCTCTTGTTTCCCATAATGCCTTGTGTCAGGGCCTCTTGTCAGCCTCATTAAGCAGTATGAGCCGGGGCACGGGGTCAGAGGTCAGGGGTCAAACGCAGCCAGCTCCAAACAGCAGGAGCAGGAGGAAGAGAACAAACTGGGATAAAAGTTTGTAAAACAGCTTCACCAGAGGAACAGGAGCCTTTGGAACAGAGTGAGAGCAAAAAGACGGAAAATATGTTAGAAAATATGTTAGAAAATATGTTAAAAAATACGTTAAAACAGCAGCAGTTCAGTGATAAGAAGAAAATGCAGCAGAAGAACAGACGGGGGGTGGGTGGTTTCTGGATGTAAAGTGTTTTAAGAGCTTTGAAGGTGGAAAAGTGCTGTTTAAAAAAGTTTTCAGATTGTGATTCAAATCTTTAATCTGCTCACACTTTTATATTTTCATGTAAGGCCCATAGAGCTGAACACTGTGCTGTACTGAACATATTCTACTGTATTTCTGTGTATTTCTGTGTATTTCTGTGTACTTCTGTATTGTCATATCTGTGTATTGTCTGTAAAGTATTTCTCCTCATGACTCTCAAATGTCTCTGTCTAATCAATGTAAGATTTTGATTTTAAATTCCACGAACCTGATCTCACCGTGTCCCCAGATACGAGGTCGACATGTTTAAATCAAATGATGCTTCCGCTCATAAAAACTTGACGCTGATTTACTCGTAATCACAAAAACATCAGACACGATGCTGTTTCTGTCACACGTCACGGCTCTCAGCGTGATTCTCCCGACACAGGACGAGCCTCACGTGTCTCTCATTTGAGTTGCCAGGTTCAAGACTGAAAATCCACTTTAAACCACATCAGATCTGAAAGAGAAAAGCAAGAAACGCAAAAGAAAAACAACTTCTGTCACTTTAGACTTAGTCACAGCAGGAAGAGGAGCCACAGCTTTTACTCAGGTCAGAGTACTGCAACTTCAATTAAAATACTACTCAAGTACTAAAAGCAGAATTGAGACAAAAGTAGAACAGAACTGAAGGAGCAAAACGTGACCAGCAGCGTCGTGTGTGAGGTTCATGAGGCTCTGACATCACAGATTTAACCAGGAGTCAGTACATTTGACCCCAGTGAGCGACATGAGGCCAGAATAAAAAATAATTTCAAAATAAAAGTTCCTTAGTTCGTATGAAACGGCTCTAATAGTATGAAATAAAAAGCTGGTTTTGTATTTCAGCCTTTTCGTGCGAACCTCTGTGTTTGAAAAGAGTGAGTCTTTGTCCCGTCGTCTGGAGCAAACCCTTTAGCTCCTTTAGCTCCTTTAGCTCCTTTAGCTCCTTTAGCTCCTTTAGCTCCTTTAGCGTTGGTCCTTTAATTCTAACCTCCTGCTTCGATCCAAAGTCCAGTTTAGAAAACTGAGCTTTAATTTAAAAAGTAGAACAGACAAGAAGAAAAAAGTGAACGGATTGATAAACGTGACTAACTCTAAATTGTAGCTGTCACTATTCTGCTGCCCCAGGAGCCTCATGAGCGCCCCCTACCATGAGGCAGAGTAACTACGTGCCTCACCCCTTTTCACAGCCTTAAAGCAGCAGCGTCACTGCTGCAGCTCAGTCAGAACATGTGAGGCACGAGCGGCCTGTGCCTCACCTCACGGCTCTGCAGTATTTCAACGGTAAATGTAAAAACTCAGGGATTTTGAATAAAAAAAAAAATAGAAAATAACTTTATATTACAAATGATTGGATAAATATAACCATTTCATTAGTTTTTCTCTCTCCCCTCACTGCTCCTCACTCTTCTTCTCTCTTGTTCATTTGACAGACTTGAATATTTCTTTTTCTCTGGATCAAACTTGGGCGACTGAAGGATGAACCAGGCAGCAGTGAATATCCCGGAGCTGGAGCCGCCTGCTGCGTGGGGCGGCTCTGGTGTCTCAGTGTCACTCTCCTGCTTAAATAAAGCTCAATAAATAACAATGATTCATGTGGATGTGTCTCCTATGACAAAACGTCTCCTTGAGGAGCCCCGTCCATCTCTGGAGTAAATAGAAGTGTTTTTCCCTGTAGTGCTTCCTGTGCGTCAGCCGCTCAGATACACTGTCCCAAACACACGGACCAGGAGGGACTGGGCCACCCGTCTTTGTGGGGACTTCCTGTCGAGATCTGAACCAGCGCAGCCATAATCAGCCCAAACAACAGCCACTTCCTGTTTGTAACCATCATCAGAGGAGCCACTTCCTGTGAGCTAATAATGGAGCAGCTCATTCACGGCCCCGTCCAGGATCATAAAGACGCATCATGGACAGACACGTTTTCATCATTTCTCTGTCATATTGTGTAACACGTGATCTGAGCGAGATCCAGAGATTTAACCAGAGTAAAAAGAGTAAAAAGAGTAAAACGCCACAGAAAAGTCTGAGTCTGTCCGGGTTTTATGTCACTTCTTCACCATAAAGCTCCACAGAGTAACATTCTGGTGTCACAGATCAGTTTGATTCATTCTGTGGAACAAGAAGGTTTGTGTCTGTCACCAGGCCAAGTTAAGAGTCATGTCTGTGGAAAGGCGAGCCTGCTGAAAGTCAGAATGTGTATTTCTCACAGTCTTTTTGTGCAGTAAAAGCAGCCACACTTACATTTCTGTTTTATTATTTTAATTTTAGCTGAAATGAAATGTTACACCGTAGGGCATTAGGATATTAAATGGAGGCTACTGAGGCACTGGTTTTGTGCCATACTGTAGAATATTGTAGAATATTATAACCAAAGGCCACAGAAGAGTCAGGTTTGTGGAGATGCGAGCTGCTCACGGTGAGGACGAGTGTTTTTAGTGGAAAGAAAACATCCAAAACATGCAAAAAAAAACCCAAAACATGCTTTATTTGAGTTTTTTTGGGGCTTAAAAGTGACAGATTGGGGCTTTAAACTCCTTGAGGTGTCGTGGACCACAGTCTTAAATAAAATCGTTCCTGGAGAGGACGTGTACGGCACAAACACAGGTTGTTTTCATCTCTTGACCTCAAAGGAAACAAATATGAGCACATTAGCAGGACCCACAGGCCCAGCGCCGCGCCCAACAAAGCTAACAGGATTCTTTTGGCAGGCGGCTCCTTTATTATTTAGTTTTATGGGACTGTGGAGGGGAGGGGCGCTTGTTTTGTGATACGGTGCGGCCCTGTTTGGAGCTGGTGAGAAAGGAAGCAGCTCCAAGATCAATACATCCTCTGCGTAGATTTCCAGCAGCGTGTGACGTGCGGATGAGGAAGCTGGATGCTAACGGTTTGTTATTGGTCTGATGTAGATTTGGCTGGAGCCCCGTCGGTCTGATAGATGCAGATTTAATCTTCCTGTCTTTGTTAATGTGCATAATGAGGATCTCTGCATGTCACTACGGCCTTTAATAAAACACAATATGCAGGTTATGATCAAACACAAGTCGAACGGTGCTTTTTTTTTTTTTTGCAGGACAAAATTCTCTGCTTTGCTGTTCAAATGTCAAAACAGTAAAAAATATTATACATAAGATTTAAAGCTGTATTTTAAATGTAATTAAAGTAATATTACTCAAAAATAAAAGATATTGGTGAGGTGACAATGTTATATTTATCCAAACACACAAAATATCTGCAGATGAACAAAGCCCGACGTGTTTAACAGTCGTACTCAAGTAAGAGTAATGTTACTTCAAAATAATGTCTCTCAAGTAGAAGTACAAAGTAATCCAAGAAACGACTCAGGTAAGAGTAAAAAAAGTACTTAGGAGAACTACTATCGTGTAACTGAACCTCCTGAGACCCGCCTCATGTGGACAGAACATTTTTAGAAGAACAAGAAGAACAGCAACAATCGATAATGTTCAATTTAGAATATTTTTAAGACTTTAGAATGTTTTTATTATTTTGTAAAGTCTTCTGTCTCCTGCTCCTGTCAGCAGCTCTTCACATGAGACTCGTTTTTCCAAGAGGAACAATTGTTTTTACATAAATGTTGCTGTTTCAAGCTCTTAATAAATAGTTTTAAATTATTATTCAAATATTCTGTCAAAATGATTCAAATGTAGAACTGACGTCCTCATTTGTGGACGTCATTTTTCTCAGAAACTACAAAATGTAAAAAGATAATTCTTAGTTTTTACTCAGGTCCAATCAGCCCAAAGAGAAAAGAATAAAGTCGTGAAAGAGCTGGAGTCTCAGGAGGATAAACAGTATTTGAAGGACAAAAACTTACATAAAGCAAAAAATCTGGTCATTTCAAAGGTTATACACAAAAATGAGAAAAACTAAATCATTTCTGAAGGAGCTGAAACAAACACAAATGTTCAAATCATTTCATAGTGTCGACGTGAAGCTTTTGTCTCAGTCACAGTGAAAAGAGTAAAGTAAGAGTACTGTTACTTCAATAAAAACATTACTAAGAGGAGTAAAAATATGCTGCTAGAAAAGTACAATTTCTACTCAAGTAAATGTATAAAAGTACCTCCCACCTCTGTGCAGCGGGATCAGGATTTAAACAAATACAACAAAGACTAAAGTGTAATGTTCAAAGCCTCAGACGTAACACTCTGATAAATTGCGTGTCTGTAAAAGTACTTTGTGTATTTTTGGAGCAGAGTTCTTGTTATTTTCGAGCTCTATTGTTGAGCGCGTGGAGCAGGCATCACTGCGCTGCCTTTCAAAGTATCAGCGTCATTATCTGGGCTCAGAGGAAGACAGTGTTTTTAGAGACACACAATGAGAACAACGAGTGTTTTAAGTGAGGCACCAGTGTTTACGGAGGACAGAGGTATGTGTATGTGTACTTTATATACACAAGAAATATCCAAACGCAGTTGTCTCCACTAATACTGCAGTAAGTAAGTAAGATTTAGATATTTTGATTATTTTTAAGCCAATATAAAGTCAGAAATACAGTTTAAAGGAGCTGTATTCGAGCTAAATGTGTCTTAATTGTCATCTTTATTGTCAGAGAATCAGGTTAGCATGCTAGTCATCATTAGCTTTACTGTGACGGCAAAAAACTCACCTCTGAACTCACTGCAGTGAGTAATAAGTAAGTAGGAATAACTTTGGACCACAGCAAAACGTTCAAAATGAGCAAAACGAGGCACACGGCCTTTAGTCGTACGTAAAAATGACACTCGTGTTTTTTCTGGGGTCACGTAAAGTCGTTTTGTCGGAGTCAGAGCTGCAGGACGAGTGTGGTACAGAACGACAAACACGAGGTTCACTGAAAATCTATGAGTCACACAGAGAATGTCCCAAGTTTGTCCTAAAATCTCACAAACTATCAGCCAAACCTGAATATTTGTGTTATTTAGTTTATTATTGTTTTACCAGTTACACTTCACATCCGTCTTATAAACTCACCAAACTGCTCATGTCAGATCTGTCCTGTACAAGATGAGTTCTGGTTTTCTCAGGTGCTGCTTTTAAGTGTTAAAAGTTTGTTCAAATGACATAAAAACATCTTTTTTATATAAGAGCATCGTGTTTCTCTTCTCTTCCTCAGATTGCACAATGTGATGATGTCATACTCCCAGATTTCAGATTTCACATCGATCACGTCAAACTTTCAGAAGAAATATTCAAAAAGTAAATTGACAAAGTTGAATCTGATCAGTTCCATTAGTTCAGAAGCGTCAAACCCATTTTTACTGAGGGCCACAGCAGCAAAATGGCCCCATCAAGGGCCAGATGTCACTGTGAGGAGGAATAAATGTCACTAAATGTAACTAAATGTCATGTAAAATAAATGTAACTACTTCTTCACTTTAAATAAATAAATAAATACTGTTTTGTGTATTTATTACTTCTTCAGGTTGTAAATCTGACATGTGTGTGTAGCTGCGTATCTCCTGATAAACTCACATTTTAAAGTGTGTCTCTGGTCACTGCTCACAGACTCTCAGCTCTGCGTCAAAAACAAACTTTTACACTTTTAATTATTGGACATTTTGTAGTTTTTCTTGAAGTGTAACTGTGATGCTTTGGTTTGTGTGAAAGTGTGAACATTTTATGTTATTGTTTTGTGTCTGTGCTGATGCCTCTTGGCCAGGACACTCTTGAAAAAGATATTTTTAATCTCAATGAGTTCTTTTTTTTTACTGGTTAAATAAAGGTAAAAAAAAAACCAACCCTTTTGTGCACTTAGCTCCGTGTTTGGTGACAAAATGCAGACGTAGATTGTTCTTTTTCACAACTGACCCGCCTCAAAACACAAAAAACACACAGGTTTTTCTCCTTGAAGCACAAACTGCCCTCCACGCCGACAAGTTTCCTGAACATTTTGGGATCATTATTTGCAAATATTTCTCAGCTCCACTTGTCGGGTTATTGGTTTATGGTCAGTGCAAACATTAAAGCTGCATAAAGTTATTTTAAAATGACAGTCAATCTTTTAATTCACCTTCTCGTGGGCCACAGAAAATGACGCGGCGGGCCACATTTGGCCCCCGGGCCTTGAGTTTGACACACGTGCATTAGTGACGAGACCTGAGAATGAAGCAGCTGCAGATGTGTTTGACTCACACACGTCTCATGAGCTGGATTTTGAGTATTTTTAAGATAATGATGAGTTGGATTGTGGTTATTTTAATGAAATTTTGTGATGTAAAAAGGCTCCTCAGTGTCGTCTGTACCTGCAGGTGGAAAGCAGCTTATGTCTAATTCCTGTCATGGTTCTTCTGTTTCCATGTTCATCCTCAGTCTCTGTTTTCCAGCCTGTTCCGGCTCTTCTTTTGTTATCTCCGTGTTTTCCCTGGAGCTGCCTCTCGTTCTGTTACTCAGCCCTGGGTCGTCTGTATCTCCGCTGCTGTTCAGTCACTTCTTGCTGGATTTTTGACCCGTGGAGCGACGCCGAAGCTCGTCTGAAATACTCTGTCCTTTGCTTTTCTGTGACTCTGAACCTGCATTAATCCCTGTTTGATTTACCTGCTCCTGAGTTTATTTTACTGAATCCCCAAAGTGGAAGAGATTTTCCCTGACATTAAATAAGTATTATTTATTTATTCACTCCTCAGTTGTTTATTGCCTGATTTATCATAGTGTGAATGACTTTTTGAAGGACACTTTCTGTTATATTTAAGACGTTTGACTGATCTTTGTGTTGCATTTGAGTCCTGTGTGATAACTCTTGCACAGAAGATCTTTTTTCTTTGAGATCATGTTTTCTGTGCACTGTCCATGTTAAATAAATACATATTGCTCTTTAGAACATTGTGACGTCTTCTCAAACCCAGCAGCTCTTTCCTTAGAACTGCCCATAACTGGATTCTCTTCTTAATAATGTGTTTTACCACCAAACTGCATGTCCACAGTGAGCACAGAGTACCTTGAAGTAGCAGTAGTACAGCAGGTATCTCCTCATGTTCTTGTTGTGAGTGTTTGGGGAAATGCCTGGAACAATGACAGGGCAGTAATCTGCAGCAGGACGTCAGAGTTTTGGCCCGGGTCCTGAGCGCAGACAAAGAGAGACACTTTTAGACTTTTATTTTGGTGCGGGCTCATTCACATTTGTCACACAGGTCAAACACGGACTTCAGTCACAACAAACAAAAGAGCCACAGAGCCGACGGATCACGGGAGAGATCAGGACATAACAGGGAGTGTGTCAACTTTTACATGTGCCGCGGCTTTAATGGGGTTTTATGGAGCTGGACTTTGTCATAACAGAAAGATAAACAGGCCAAAGGATGAAATAATAAGAAAAGCTGATAGAAAAACATGTCCCCAGCAGCTTTGAAGGATGGAGAAGTCTTTAAGGTTTAATAAAGTGAACCTTAACGAGGAGTATTTTACTTTTTTAACATATTTAGATCGCTATGTTTCCTTTAATTGTTTAGAAAAAGCATAAACAACATATGAACATGTTTCACTTTCTGATGCTGTAAGTCTGCCCTCCCTCTGCTCTCTGTTGCATCACGTTTGTCAAACCGTTGTGTAGTTTTGCATCATGTTTTTGTGTATTTGTGGAGCGCCGTCGTGTGGGATCATGGGTGACGTAGGCCTGTGGGCGGAGCTTTGTACACAATCGTACCGCGACCCGGAAGAAGGGTTAGAACAGGACCCGGGAGAGATCGCTCCAGTGCACAGACATGGACGACATCTACAACCTCGTCAGACATGTTTTTGGTGCGAGAACAACTGTACAACACGGAACAAAGCTTAAAAAATCCATTCTGCACAATCCCCCGTCTTTAACTTAACCTTAATTCTAGTTCTGTGATTTTTACTGGCCCTGTGAAGAGTTCTTAACATCTTCATGGACTCTTCAAACAATAAACCGTTCAAAAAGTTCGCCTGCCAGGAATTATTGAAGAGTAAGATATAAAAAACAAAATATAAAAAAATGACAAATTTGTGATGACAACTGTGGCTACATAAATTGTGTAACCAATGACCATCAATTCCTGGATGTCAGTTGGCAGAGATGTGCGTCTCACAGGCTCGGAGCAGAGTCTGTGGAGGAAACTCATAAATATCAGGCTCCTTTTGTAACTTTTTATATTTTGCACAATCCATTATTATGGAGCATTAAAGTCGAGCTGTGGAACTCCTCTGCTTCCATAGAGATGATACTTTTTGGCCTGGATTCTTCACAATTATGGCATTAAACTTATTTATATCACATTTATTCAGTTACAGATGTTTCTATAGATGTTTTTCCAGATCCAAGACAGGCAGAAATGTGTAATAAAAATTAAAAAAAGAAAGAAGTTAGAACAGTTAACGACTCTAATGTTCAAAAATACCCACATCTGTACCACGAGCGGGGCTCCCTCTCCACAGATCTGACCTGTAACTGGCATTAGATAAACATGTTTAACTCCAAACTGTGAAACGCTCCAAGGAAAGAAATAATCTCTCCCTGGAGACAAGCAGGTGGTGAACCCTCCACCCAAAAGCTGTAGAAAAATGCACCAAGTTCTGAAGTTTAATGGTGATATTTACAGACGACGCAGGATGTGGCTCCAGCTCGAACTCTTTTGTTCAAGTTTGGTTCATGTTCTGATGGTGTGATATTGTTTAAATCGTATTGTTCACACGGCCCACCTCTGGACTCAGAACAAAAAGCCCGTCTCCAAAGGCAGGAGGATCATAAAGACGCTTCACGGGAGCGACTGAGGAGGCCACGATGTGACTGAGATGTTTGTCACTGCTCGACTGAACACTCTGTACTGAGACTTAATGCACAGGTTTATTTGCAGACTGTCAGAAAATGAAATAATAATGTCACTAACAAGAATAAGATACAGTGCAACTCGCTTCAATCCAGGATGTGAAGACACTTTTAAACATTTACAGTTTGTATGATTCACTGTCTGTTGTTAAAATGGATCATGAGTCGAAATAAAGATGAATTAAATTAAATTGAATTGACATTTTCAGTTAATCTGTGATTTCGACAACAAAGCACAATGGATTTTAAAATGACTTTTCAATCATTCATTCAGTCGACATTTTCTTTGTCTTTGCCACATGAATTTGACCCTTTTTTCCCACAATTCCACTGGTCAAAACCTGCTAAAGTGTGAACAATCGAACAGAAATCAGACTAATCACATCAGATACAACTGTGAACCTGACATTTCACACAAATTACACTCAGCTCAGACTAACACTGCGTCAGAATAATATTACTCAAGTACAAGTACTCCAAGAAATTCCTCAAGAGTAAAAAAAGTATTTGAGGAAACTACTATTCCACTAAGAGTCACTGTAACTGTCTGATTTACAATTTGAAGGACAAAACACTAAATACTGCACAAAGGATGGAAACAAAAATGAGACAAACTAAATTATAGTTTGTGTTTGTTGAAGGAGCAAGAAACAAACCGTTTCATAATATCGACATAAAACTTTTGACACATTTGATTCGGTCACAGAGGGAAGACGTCTGAGTACTGTTACTTACTGTTACTTCAATTCAAGTATTCCTCAAGTAGAAGTAAAAGTATCGTTTCTTTAAAGAGTTACTGACTGTAAAAACACGAGAAATCACATAATGCAGAGATCTGGGTTTAACGCTTTGACTCTGCACTTCACTGAAAAAACATTTGTGCTTTATCATTTCTGAAGTATATTTCTGTCAATCTGATTTTTCTCATAAACAGATGATTCCCGGACACAGTTGGACAGAGCTTCTCCTACATGTCTGTGCCGTCCCAGAAGGCCAGAGACGCACTGGAGATGACCCAAGCGTCTGAGGACATTCTATGAGGCAACGCACTGCTCCAAACGCTCCACAAAACATTCTAAACCAGCTTTCAACTTCCCCAGCCAAACCGCAACCTTTACAAAAACAAATTTACAACCACAGACCTTGTTTTCGGACTGTTTTTAGACATCTCGGTCAGGGCTTAAGTCTCTGATGAAAGTAAGATTAGGGTTAAGGTTGGGCTAAGCTTTCAAAACAGCTCCATAGGTGAAAATTAGAACAAAACCCAGTGTCCCGCCTCCTAAATCTTAACTACGGGATCCATAATTAGACGGACCGGGGTAACCGCCGTGGAAGGAGATTCTGCCGAGGGTTTGGCACCGTGAAGATGAACAAGTCTGAGTCAGGACGGATGTTTAAGCACCACTTTAAAGATCTGCATGTTTAGGCTAAAATTGAGGCTATTAATTTGTCGTTTGTGAGGGACTTCGGCCAATCAGAGCGCTGCAAATTTATAAAAATGTAGATCAAATCATTTCACTTCATTGTTAATAAGCTTTTTAGAGGTAAAAACATGTGGTTAGAGTTCAGACTTTACAAGACCGAAAACAATATTCCACTATTTCTTGTGTTAAAGGTGCATTACGTAACTTTTCTGACCAGCTTGTCTCCCTGGAAATGTTATGGTTTTGTTATAGCTCGATTTTTTTGCAATAAAACACCTATAATTCAATACATACAAAGTTTAAAGCCATATCGTAGAACACATGTGTCAAACTCAAGGCCCGTGGGCCAAATGCAGCCCGCCACGTCCTTTTATGTGGCCGCGACAAAGTAAATTTAAAGGTGTGACTGTCTTAAAATATCAGTTTATGAGGAGATACACAGATACACAGACGTTTTTTGATATCTGTGCAAATACATGTGTAATATTTGTAACTTCAATAAGTAAAAAATATAGAAACAGTTAATTAACAAGATTAAAAATGTGTTGCATTTATTTTACATCACATTTAGTTACATTTACAGTTACATCTGGCCCTTTGTGAAGTGAGTTTGACGCCCCTGCTGTAGAACATGCCAAGCAAAGCAATAACATCACCATGACGACAAACAGGCGGCAGGAAAAGTTACACAGTGCACCTTTAAATAGCACAGGCTAAAAGTCGTCGAGTCGTTTTAGTTCGTGAAATTAGGACTTGTATTTGTCTATAAAACCTGGCCTCATTGTTCATCTTTGCTCTCTGCTCTTCTTCTGTCAGGCCAAAGCTGACACACTATCAGACAACAGTAATACAGACAGCATCTAGTGGTGAGATGTGAGAATGCAACTAATTACGAACAGTAGTTTTAAATTTAACATAGGTTATCAAGATCAGATCCAATAATCTTGCAGTACTTTTATGAGATAATTTGGTAACACTTTATAATAACTTCTCTATTTACAGCCTGAATAAACCATGAAAAGAGAAAATACAGAGTAATAAATGATTCATACTTAGTAAATAATACTTAATAAGGGGTTAAGTAAAGTCTAAGTGTTATTAATTAATTATAACTGTAAATAATTCGTTTGGTATAGTGATTATTTCAAATGTCCAGGCGCCTCTGCAGTAGGTCACATCATAAACACAGTATTTATGCTCCGTCTTGTAACACATTTTATTTTATTTTACTCTCTGTTCACTCGCCGCTGATGCGACGTTATAACTTTGCTCGGCAGGTCGTCCAAATTAGAAAGACATTAGTTTCCGAAGATAAGCTCCAATCGGTTCCACACGTTTTCTGGGAAGCACGGTTGTAAATTTGAAAACAGGCATATTTTTTTTTCTTTTTTTCCCTCTTCTTCACTGCGCCCCAAATGGTCCATTATATGACAGTGAATCAGGAGGCTCCCCAGGCCCTGCTCCTCCTGCCTCACCCCCCCGATCGGAGCAGGATACAGGAGAGTTGGAGGAGCGGACCGGAGCGCCGTGGATGTCAGAAATGACTCAATCCAGAAGCTTGTAACTCCGCTGTAATCCATCTGGGAGGAAAACAAGAGCAATGTGTCCGAGTGCCCAGGAACATGTTTGCTCTATTAGGTACAGTACGAACACAGTGTAGTTCCTCTCCTGGCCTGTGGGCGGTGCTGTGGGACTCATTTGTACCAGCACAAACGGCTCTTATGTCATTGTGTCGACTTATTGTGAACAACTACACCCTCCATGTCCAATAAGACGTGAAATATGTTAAGAAATAAGTACTACAGAAGTGGAAGCTTGTTCTGTCAAAGTTAAAGTGAGGCACAGAGGTCAAAGGTCAATCACAACACGCTAGAAGTACACCACTACTACGAGGTACTGCAACATGTGTATAAATAAAAATAAGGGCTGAATGGTTTAGTAAAAATTGTGACGAGTGTTGTGATTATTGATATTTTAATAGGAAATTTAAACACAGTAATATTTGAGCTTCAGAACATGTTCGTAGAGTTTTTTTTCACATAAAAGGGGAGGATTTTATTGTTGAATGAATTACTTGTGCTTCAGTGTTTACATAATAATCTTGCAGACTGAAAAATGCTTCACTTCAAAAATGTGACGGGCTCAATAGACACAAATTGACTCGTGACAAATCGACAAATCGAGTTTATATAAGAAGCTCGACGCTAAATCAGATGAACCGAACATCCCCAGTGTCTCCATAAACACACGACGCCTGGTGGAGTAAAGTACTTCACGTCTGAGAGCAGAGTTCACTTTCTCCTCTGCCTCTTTTCACTGTTTGGTTTGACCCACGTTCCCACGGGACGCCCCCATTAGCCCCAGTGTGATGGGACGCTGACAAATGTCTCCGACTTCCTGTATCAACGAGACGAGGCAGCGCAAATGTAAGAATATTGTTACACTAAAATAAAATCAAATAACGCTCAAAAGTGGGCGTCTTTGCTGTGATTGGTGCCGTTTCCATCAGTCTACCCCAGAGCGTTACTTATTACTGTAAAGTTTTAAGTTCATTCATAGGTTTGGGATGAAAATATTCTCATTTAACACATTAAGAGATGAAGATCGAGACACAGCTGAAGTAACTGTATAAATGTAGTGAGTAAACACATGTAGATGATCATGTTGTAGTTTTACTCAAGCAGAATTAAAGCGTGAATCAAACTTTGACACAATTCCTTCCAAATATCCAATTGGTTCAGGCGAAAAAGCAAAACAGACTCCAGGAAGCCGCAGATCCACTTACAAGGCTTGTCCGTTTTGCCCTGCCACCTGTTGGACATGATCATTACCACAAAGCGAGGGCGTGGGGGGCTAAGCTGGCCGCATTTATATCAACACGCCGGGATAAAACTGCCTAATTACTCCCTGAGGTCCGGCCGCTCTGGACTGGAGACTCTGCTGTGCATTTGCCCGGGTCTGGAGCCGGGCCAGGGTCTGTGCGGCTGTGAGAGGCCGTCCCAGACCCCAGCCCCGTCCCAGACCCCAGCCCCGTCCCAGACCCGTCCCAGACCCGCTCGCTGCTGTAATTGCTCTGAGTGGCTTATACACATACCGCGGCACCGGTCCAAGTCAATATTAGAAGGTCAAGGGGAGGTCTAATGGACGTGTAACTGTGAGCCTGCTGGTGATAACTGCCCACATAATACAGCTTTAATTACTCTCACGGCAAATATACACGGAGCTTTCATTATGTGCTACGAAAACAGGGAGGTTCTCCAAGAAGTTTAAGGCGGAGACTAGAATATTCTAAACATTTTGTGTAGTTTGAGTTATTTTAGTCTGGTTTTAGATGAGTTCTTGCCTTTTCCACTTCTGGTTTAGTTCATAAATAGTTGTGATCCAAGAGTAGTACTTAGTTAGTACTTTTTTTGTTTCTGAAATGGAGGGTGTGATCGTGTCAGAAGTGCTTAAAAGTTTGTCGATTTTGGTATTAATCTTTTAAAAAACTATAACACAGACCACATTTATATAAAGTTCTACTGAAGTTTATACATGAGCTTATCTCTGTTGTAAAATAATAAAGTGTATTTCACTCGTGAGTCTGTCCAAAAAGAGAAAACATCAGTGACAAAAATATCTGCAACATTTTAAATATCCCACCGATACCGATATCTACAGAAATCTGATAACAGACACACCCTGTTTAAAGGTGGATTATGTAACATTTCAAGGTGTTTTTTGGCTGTAAAAGTCTTTCTGATTGGCTGAGGACAGATGCAGCAGGGTCTGGAGAATAAAAAAAAAAAAATAATAAATAAAAAATAAATAAAAAGAACCCAGTGTTATTAAACCAGTGATACGACCATAGAACCATCTTCACCATAAACGCCTTTATTACTCATGTAACAGATTTAACATTAGCACGAGCAGCTTCTCTGCCAAGAAACGCGTTAAGTCTTTCTCTTAAACACGTTGAACTGAGGTGACGGCAAAGAGCCTTTTGGCAAATACTTAAGTCAAGGACAATTAGGTTTTGATGAATCATTGAAGCAGAGCAAATGTGGGCTAAATGTGAGCAGTTTGCACCTGTGCAAAGCTGCCTATTATCATAACACTTTTGATGGCTGCTGCAGGGGAATGTGCGTGGTGGGAGTGCGGCGCCCCCTAGCTCCCGGGGGACATGGCATTAATGTCTTAATTAGGACGCCGGGGGAAAGATCCAAAGTACTGCGGGATGACGAGGGACGCGGCCATGGGAAACCGGAGCCGATCGTCTTTCTCAGTTCAAGGCTAATTGCTGAAGAGGATCGAGCGGCATGTGATCGGACCATGTGATCGGACCATGTGAGGTCATCTCCTGATACGTGTCGCTAATGTGAGATGTCTTTATTAATAACTTTATTGAAGGGCTAATGCATTAATTTTGTCCTTGTGCTTGGATTTGCATGATCTAATAGTGCAGTAACATACATGTGTTTAGGGACTTAAATGTACTTCTGTCAGAGCCTCCACACAAACTAAGGATGAAAATCTCACTGTGAGAAGTTTGGACAAGACCAAAGTGTCTGAGTTGTTCAAACATATTTTCTGCCATTGGAACAATCATCTTTTCTTTTTATTTACACTGCCTGTCCAAAAAAAAGGTCCCACACTCTGATATTTGGTTGTTCTTTATCTTTGATTACTATATCTATATCTATCTATATATAAATATATGTATATATAAACACATATAAGTATATATGTTTGTGTGGGTTTTTTTTTATATGTGATTGATGATGTCATCAGTAGATCTAGAACCTACAACACGAGGTCGTCGTGGAGATGTGTGATGACATCATCACTGTGATGATGTCAGACTTTAGAATCAGACGTTTTGTTATAAAGTCGCTCACAGATTCAGATCATTACTTCTCTGACACCGATGGAAACACTCGCACAAAACAATCGCTCTACAACTTTCACTATGAAGCCTTGGTACCTGTTCACGTCTGAGGACGACGTCCACCTCTACGACCAGGACTTCAGCCTGGAGGCTCTGCTCTGTCCAACACCATCAGGACACGAGCAAGAGCCAGAGGAGACCCACCTGGAGTCTGCCACCATCCAGGACTCCTCGACCCCCGAGGAGAGAGGTCCAGCCCAGGCATCCCTGGAAGAGGTACCCCTGAACGAGGTACTTCTGGACGAAGTACAGGCTCTGCTCTGTCCAACACCATCAGGACACGAGCAACCCCTGCACGAAGTACCCCTTAATGAGGTACTCCTGGACGAGGTGCCACTGCACAAGATAGCCCTGGACGAGGTACTCCTGGAGGAGAGCTCTCTGGTGAAGGCGCTACTCCAAGAGTTAGAGCGAACGAGGGCCGAGCTCACACATCAGGTCCAAATTAACCGATCCCTGGACCTGAGGCTCAAGGCTCAGGAGAGAATCAACCAACAGCAAGACCTGGAGATCCAGACTCTCACTGAGGCCGTCCAAAACAAGGACCACGAACTGCAACATGAGAAAGAGGAGCATCGGCAGAGAAGAATCAAGCATCTCCAGTCGCTGCAGGAGATGATGGAGGTGAAAAAGGAGCTCCACAAAATCAAAAACGGCACAGTAAGAACAAACGTGGCAGACGTGGAGTTTCGAAAAGTCAAGGCTTTGCTCCAGGAGAAAGAAAAGGAGATGGTGGCCCACATCAGTGCCCACAAACAGATAAGGAACCTGTACATCAGCGCAGGACACGAAAACAAGCTGCTGAAACAGGAGCTCCACAACACCCAAAACCTGACAGCAAAAATGGAAATGGAGCTGCATAAAGTCAAAGACATGCTCCAGGAGAAAGAAGAAGAGCTGGAGAGTGTCACCAGTTTCCACAACAAAATCAGATTTTCTCATTTCCACAGTGCACTGAGGGACAGAACTCAGCTCACTCAAGAACTGGCCTCTGCTCAAACAAACATGGAAGAGATGAGCAGGACACTTGAAAAACAGGACTTGGAGATCCAAAATCTGACTGAGGCCGTCCAAAAGAAGGACCTAGAACTGGAACATGAGAAAGAGGAGCATCGACAGAGAAGAATCAAACATCTCACGTCACTGCAGGAGATGATGGAGGTGAAGAAGGAGCTCCACAAAATCAAAAACGGCACAATAAAAATAAATGTGGCTCACAACAACATGAGTCAGCGAGGAGCAGAGACGGGGCCCCGGCGTCACCACCGCTGAGCTCCAGACACGACCTTTGACCTGCATTAACACAAAATAAAACTATTTAAATATTTATTATTGGTGTTTTATTGTTTTACTGTCCAAACCCGACTCACCTGCAACACAACTGTCACTATTATGAAGGATATTATGTTTAAAAAAAAAAAAGTGTTTCGCTGTTTTCAGATTTTAAATCTCATAAAGCTTCAGATTTAGTGATTTTGATAAAGATTTGAGCAGAATTTTGTTCAACAGAAACAACTGAATCCATCGTTTTTGTTTTTTTCTATCTATATTTATCTGTATTTTTTTTGCTCAAATTATGAAAGTGTTAAAAATAAAACCTCAGACTTTTCAGCAGGTCTCAGACAATAATAGAAAAAATACTTCCAGCTCAAAAATGTCGTTGAGTAGAAAGTACAGACACCTGAAAAACACTTATAGTAGTAGTAGTAGTAGTAGTAGTAGTAGTAGTAGTAGTAATAGTCATAGTAGTAGTAGTAGTTGTAGTAGTATTGGTTTTACGAGCTTTCAAAACCCTGGATGTCACACCATCGTCGCCGTGAGCCAAAACATTTTTGTGAGTTTGTGGTTTTGAAGTTCAGCAGCTCAGCGGCTCAGACGAGGCACGAGATTAGATTTTATCATTATTATTTTTTTTTCACTAAGATGTTGCATTGATGATGGTCGAGTCGCTGCACAAAGCTTCTCCAGCACAAAGATCCTCTCTGGGGTTAAGGTCTGACTCTGTGGTGAAAATGATTCTCCTGAACCTCTGTCACTATTTGAATCCTGCCGTTGTCATGTTGGAATCTGCCCGAGCATCAGGGAAGAACAAATCCACTGATTCAGAATATTCAGGAGTCAGCTGACCTCAGTCTTTGAGCTCAGACTGTTGCTGAACATAGACCTGACTCGTACCTACAGACTCGGACCTGTTTGTTTAGTTAAATCCAGGTGGAGACTTTTTTCTTCCCTTGTTTTCTTCTTGAACAGTTTTCTTGAGTTTAGGCCTGTTTATTTGCTGGTGTTTGACCTTTTCCAGTGATCGACCCGGTTTAGGATGAGTCTGCACCGTCTCCTGTCGAGTCAAAAATGAAAAACTCCACTGAGTGTGTTTGTCCACGAATCTGAAGGTCGGCGGTGTGATTCCAGCTCCTACAGATGAACGCTGCCGTTGTGTCCCTGGGCAAGACACTTAACCCGCCTCGTCCCTGTGTCTGTGTGACTGGATCTGTACAAAGAGCTGCATAAAAATGTGAACAATGACCAAAAAACATCAAACCGGTTTAGTTATTTCATTTAGAAAGCGTAGTACATACAAAAAAAGGATTTCCACGTTAAGTTTGTGACATAAAAAAAAGACAATTTAACATAAAAATGAGCAGCTCAGCCCAAAAACTCTTAACTGAAGGCGACGGTGCAGAGTTGGAGGAAGTTTGTCTTTTGTTCGTACAAACACTTTTAATAAAAATGTGTAAAGTTTATATAAATGAGACCCCAGATGTGTGGAGAGATGAGCCTCACAGTAAGAATGTTTTATAAGGGATTCCTGTTATTGTATAAACACAAGATGAGTTAAATGCCATACTGCGGAACATTCCAGACAAAGGAAGAACCTTTCCATGAGACAAGGAGGTGGCACAGCTCCTCAAAAGAAACATTCACACCTTTAACTTGTGTCGATAATAATTTGATCACTGTGAAGGAGGTTTCCTGTCGTCTGAGGCGTTTGAGAGGGAGGGCGTCCACTTTAAACCCGAGTTCGATGGGCTGAGTGTTTCCTCCGTGTCCTGGAGAGGTGCGTGGCGTTAGGACCCCTCTCACATGACTGCGTACACATTCGTCTGTCAGCGCCGGCGTCCGAGTCGCCTGTTTGTTTCCGGGAATCAATTTGTCCTCGGGATGTTTGATAAAGGCAGCTGAGCCAGATATGATTTCAGAGCTGGGCCAAAGACATGCTCTTGAGCGGCAGGAGAGCTCGTATTTACATCGCCACGCTCAAGGCTCCGGCTGTATTTTTATAGTGATTAGAAATACATTAAGTCGACTTAATAAAGGCCTTCTTAAAATAACAGAGGACTTTCGTACTCACTCTGAGGCACTTTGTCACTTTGACTCAGCTCTGTCGTTGGTGTTCTGCTTGTTTTCCGTGGTGCCTCATTGTTCTCGGGTTCAGTCACTTGGTGGGACACTGGTGGAGGTGTTGGTACTTTTGCCTCACATCGTGACTCTTGGGCTCCTCAGGCTTTTCTCTGTGGAGTTTGTCTCTTTCGTGTCAGGGTGAGTTCTCTTTAGGCTCTACAGATTCCTCCATCAAACAAAAACATGCACCACAGCTAAAATCCTCCAGGTAAAGTCGTCCCGACCAGGACTCGCTCCAGATCTGCAGAAGGGGCCCAGGCTGCAGCAGTGTGGGCCCCACTGCTCCTGATGAGGTTCCACAGCAGCACCAAAGAACGGGTCAAATGTAGAGCACGAGGTTCTGTGGAGATCATAAAGTCACGTTAAGGCCTGACATTCTGCCATGTGATCACTCTATAATGAGAACAATAAAAACTATATCGATAACAATGTAATATAAATAAAAACTATATCAATAACAATATTCTCAACAATATTCCACAGTCTTGTACATTCTTCATTCTCCCACTAAACCCGACAGACGTGAGGCCCCATCAGCACAGCACATGTGACATCTGCCCCAGGACACGGCAGCAGAGGGTGATCGGTCTGAGGCTGGACTGATCTGACTTTTTGGTGGGTGAAAACTCTACACCAGGAGGGACGAAATTAAAAACAGACAAATTCATGGGCCAAACTCAACATTGACTGAAAAATGTACTGCACCAAGGCTGATATTACAAAGAGAAATTAAATTTGAAATAAAAGATACATCTGCTGATATTAATTCATTATTTAAACAGGTCAAATAAATGATGTCTCTGCCTGTAGTGACTTGGCTGAGGCGACTTGCTCCGTCGTTAATGAAGGTCAGCAGAAAACGAGGAGCACTTGCTGGTCTCGACTGTGTGCCAGCGTACGAGCAAAGCATTCTGGGACTTGTAGTATTAGTGGTGCATGTGCTGTACACCAGTGGCCAGCTCTAAGGCACATTTAATATGATCTCACAGGCCAAATATAATTACGCCGCGGGCCAGATTTGGCTCCTGGGCCTGAGTTTGACGTACATGCTCTACACTGTGAGACACTTCCCCCGTTATTATTATTCACTATTATTCATTAAATGGATACTGCTGCACCTGCAGGCGCCCGGAGCAGAGACACGGCTAAGTAAAAGTTCTATTGAATTACACACATGTCCATAAGAGGCAGCTGCACATCACGTCCTCCTGGTCCCCACAGCGTCCCCGGTGGTTACAGTAACACACATGTCATCTACAAAGTCAACTAAGAATTTCTATTAAATTCAATCGAGCTCTAATCAAATGTACTGCTCCTGCTGACATCATTTTCGCGTGCCTCCAGTCGCTCTGTGAGAAGTGGCTCCACTGCTGTTCTAAAGATCATCCCAAACTGCTCCCTGGACGCGGGCTTCACTTTATGGAGTAGTATAAGGCAGACCGGTCCAATAAAACACAAGCAAAATACAGGTGCTCTCCTCTGCACATATTACATAACTTGTATTTATTTTACACTAACCCGAGCGTACCCTTAGCGATGCTTTTCTTTCGTGCAAACGTCTTACTTGTCCATCTCGCAAACGATGTCGGGCTTTGAAGGCGTCCTGTACGATTTCCACATGAAATAGGAAGGCACGGCTCCTCCGGGAGAAGCTCAATTGAAAGTAAAGCTGTGCCTAATGGAGCGCAGGAAGTGTCTGCAGAATCTAGACGTAGTATCACGATGGTGGAGCAGGCTGCAGTGCCCGCTCATATAAAGGGATCTCCTCGTAATGGGCCCGGGGCCTTCAGGGATCGCTGAGAGAAGGAAGGAAGAGGCCAATGGTTTTGACAGAACTTTAAATCTGTGTTTAATGTACAAGTATTTTCAGGGGGGAACACTCCAGGAACAGGATAGTAGTGACGCTGTAAGAATCAACCATTTTGTTTTGCATGACTATGCTGTAAAATAAATATAAATCTACAAAAGTCAGATGTTTTATACAACAATTTTGAGCTCCAACCAGCGCTGACGAGTTATAACGAACAGAAGAATGACTCAGGATTATAAAGTCGTTCATTAAATGCTGCGTACCCATTTTTTCCTTATATTTTAGCTAAATTTGTCTTATCCAGGACAAATATAAGCAACTCCTGATGTCAAATGAAGTCTGCATCTAATTAGAGCATATTTTATTGTTAGATAATCAGGAAGAGCGCGTTAGCATGCCAGTTGTTGTTAGCTAAAACTCCGCTCTGGTCTTTAAGAGTTGTGAAAACCACTTACAAACTCATAGTAGTGATAAGAGGACGCAGAGGACAGTTAAAGGTCTGATATGAGTGTGAATGAAACAAAACACAAGTCCAGGTCTGTTTGGGATGAAGAAACTACATAAAAACAGAGAAAACTGTGTAATGTGAGCTTTTTAAAATCAGCGACAGCCTTTAACGAGCTCGGACGCTTCATTCATGTGACTTAAATAATAGATAATTTGGTTTGGATTTTGACTGGACGCTAAAAACAAACTTTCTGCTAAACTACTCAAAGTAATATTATTAAAATTCTAAATAATAATACTGTTTTGAGCATTTCCAAACCTCAAGGAGACACAGTTCTACCACCGAGCCACGAGACACGCTGGATTATTTAGATTTGGAGTTAATAAAAAAATTCTGCTCTGACGCTACATCTGCCTTTAGCTTTTCTAACTCCACGACTGCAAACATTAGAAAACGATCAGATCCAGTGCAGTTAGTGTTCGTTCCTATAAAATAAATGACTTGTAATGTCCGTGGTCCGGGGAGGATAGTAGCAAGGCCGAGGGAAGACTGCAGGAAGAGGCCAATGGTTTTGACATAACTTTATTTTAGTGCGCGACAGGTCCCTCCCCACAGTTATATGGCGTATTCCTCTGGGCCGCAGGAGGAAGCAGCCCAGTAAATCCCCGCTGCCGGACTTAAAACAGAAAACGGATCTGAGGACAGGTGAAAAACGGGAAGATAAATACGGCGTTTGGACCGTGGCTCTCCCGAGGACCATCACAGTGCAGCGCTGTAGGCATTTGGTTTAAATTTAGGCCGAGAGGAAGCCATTACAGTGAAATAACACTCGGGAACTTTCAGGGGCATAATTCATGAGGTCTAAAAACGGGTTTTATAGGACTCAGGACTGGTCTTTGTCCAGAGAGTGGACCTGGGACGGGAGTTTAAAAGTCTCACCTCAGATTTAAAAACAGGTTTATTTCAGCTTGTTGTGTGGATCTGGATTTTACATCAAGACCAACCAGGATCAGCGATATTAAGGCTCCTGTGTGAGGAAAAGTGACTCTGCTGAGATTTAAGCCTGTTCTGATGTTGTTACGTCATCATAACCAGGCCTGGAGCTGTTTTTGTTTCATTCACACATGTTGGAGTAACTCTGCATTATTAAACCTCAAAATGCTCTGTCCCACCTCGTGATGTCACACAGTGGTAGTTTTCACGGCTGCATTTTACTTTTCGTTCGGTAGAGATTGGAAATTGCAAGGCTGAAATGAAATAAATGATTCTAGTGAAGGTGGAGTTTAAAAACACAGTGGAGCACTTCCTGTATCACCACATGATGATGTCACAAGGTGGAACAGAGAGTTTTCAGTTTGAGCGAAGAACTTAGCCTAAATCTGCAGGTTTGTGAGTTAAACATGTGAGAATGAAACAAAAAAACACAAGTCCAGGTCGTTTGTGCTGAGAAAACGACTTTATAACATCAGAAAATAGCGAAACATGAGCCTTTAATCCAGAATCGTGAATCTTTTGAATAAAATAAGGGAATTGGTATAAAGCTAAACGCTATTTGATCAATTAAACTTCACACATGTGTAAATTGTTTTAAAATTTGACAAGTTTGCTTCTCAAGAGTCATTTCCTAACACTGTAATTTTGCTCCTACTTGAGTACTATTTTAATTGAAGTAAAAGTACTCTTAGTTTTGGTTACTCTCCCACAAGTGACAAAAGTTTTATGTCGACAGTGTGAAATGCTCCTTCAGAGAGGATTTATTTTCTTGTGGTTGATGTTTGTAAAATACCTGATTTTGTGCATTAAGTTTAGTTTTGTTCTCACATTATTATAAATCAGATTTTTCTACGTCGTTTGAACTTGCAGCAGGTACATTTTTTAGCTGCTTTGCTTCCTCCAGCGACAGTTTTAAATGTGTTTCATGCATCAAAGTCAGTCACCCTCCTTCCCCGGTGCTTCTAGACTCACTTTTTACACTCGTTTTCTCCATAATCCTGCTCAGGTGCTTTTTGGTTTTGGGGCCAATTTGCCTCGTTTAATTGTGACATGGAAACTGAGAGGCTGGAGGAAGTTTGCACATGGGACCCACAGACAGAGGAGAGCGAGGGAGGGACGGAGGGACGGAGGGAGGGAGAGACGGAGGGAGAGACGGAGGGAGGGACGGGGGGAGAGACGGAGGGAGAGACGGAGGGAGAGACAGAGGGAGAGACGGAGCGAGGGACGGAGGAGGAAGTGTTCAGTTAGAGCTGGTGTAATGGTCTCAGCCGATGTCCCGGGCCACAGGGGGCGGAGCTTTTCTGTAGAGGAAGGAGGTGCAGGTCCTAAACGAGGAGGTGAACAGAGGAGCTTCAGAACTCTGTCCATCTGTGGTCTCCTAAAAAAAAAGTATTTATCACGTACAAGACCAGGCGATATACGCAGATTAAAACAAAGACGTGTTATTTGTGGTGCATTTTGTAAAAGTGTCTGTGATGTTCTTTTTTACTTATGACATTTGTTTAAAGCCGTTGTTCCAGATCCTTCAGAACATGTTCATTAAGTTCATTCAGACAGTTTGCCGTGTTCTTCCTCACTTCCCTTTTGCATTTCGAGCGTCCTTAAATGAGTTTGATATTTGTCTGATATTTGGAGAATATATCTGTGTCGGGATGAGACCAATTTTCCTCAAACACATGGAAAAAAACTGAGTGTTTGGCCTTTAAACACAGAACTTATTTAGAATTAGAGTTTCAGGACATGCCGTGTATTTTTGAGCATATTTACACAACGATTTTAATATTTTATATTTGTGACGACTTTTTTATCAATGAAAAATACACATTATGTTCAAACAAAACCTCAACAATGAAATATTTAACATGGAGCTGGTCTGGCTCATGATCTCTGCACCGTGTTTAAGACCAACACACATCCATCCATCTATCTATCTAATATCTATCCTTCTATCTATCCATCCATCCATCCATCCTTCTATCTGTCCATCATCTATCCATCCATTCATCCATCCATCTGTCCATCTGTCCATCCGTCCGTCCGTCTGTCTAATTATCTGATTATCTATCTTGTACCTGTGATAGATCTCCTGGCTCCTCTCCTGAGCGCCCCCTGCTGGTGTGACCAAGTGTTCTAAACTAGTTCATTTGTGACACAGTCAAACCTCGTCCCATCATATTTAAATCTCTTTAGTTTAGTTTAGTCTTTATTTAAATGTCTTTATTTTAGTCTTTATTTAAATCTCTTTATTTTAGTCTTTATTTAAATCTTTCTGATCACGGTGCTTCATTTGTTTCGTTCTGTTTAAATAAACTGTTTAAATAATAAAGTGTGAGCAGCTGCCTCAAACTCCGGGTAATAAAAACTCTGAAATACAAGATTACTTTAGTTTGAGGAATTTCTATCACTCACAGCTGACACAGAAGTAGGTCACGAGAAACAGCAGGAAGTTATACATCAACTGTTTTATGATTTTTATGACATTTAAAGAAACAGTCAGAGACATTTGACCAGTGACACGTCCAGTGGGCTGAAGACTGTAGTTTAACTCTGAGCTGGACATTTGTGGATTTGTGTTTGATAAAGTGATAAAAACTCAAAATATTCAAATAAACAGAGGTATTTTTCACAATATCTGAAGGAACAGGATTTAAATAAATATGAAACATTTGTGGACCAGTCTGTCCAACAAATGAAGCTAAAGTTCAACATTTGTGCACTTGAATCTCCCAGAGAATCGACATTAAATTATACGAGACTTAAAGACTATTACAAATATTCAAATGTACAGAACAAAAAGAGAAAGTTCGACTCTGAGCTGGTTCATGTTCAGCGTCGTTCACTGTCTGGTCTGTAAAACTCCTTCAGAAAAATCTAACTGTTTTTTTACATTTGCAGAAAATATTTACAACAGTGATAACAAAAAATCTCAATATTTATCTTGATAATAATATTCAGACAGTATTTTAATATCACTTCTGTTCATGTTTGGATTTTGAATCAGCTTTTATAATGTTTGAATGTTTTTAGTTGTAGATGTTAAACTTTGGATGTTCCAGGATCAGACTAAAAGCTCCAGGGGCCCGGGGACAATCCTCCTCTGTCAATTAATGAAATATTTTAAAAACTTGCCCTGGTTTAAACTCGAGCTGAGCCGGAGTCGTGTTGTTTTATTGTTTTATATGATGTTACTTTTACAAACATGATTGAATAAAATCTGCAAAAACGCTTCATGATAAACAACTTACGACTTTATTTTAGGCACAGTTAAAGTTTAACTGTGTAACTTGATATATACTTTTACAAATATTTGCAGTAATAAGGATATTTATATTTCAATTTGGGGCACGACACATCACAAAAGTATCGACTACATCAAGGTTTTCCAAATGATTTTTGATGAAAATGTGTTTTAAAATGAAAAAGGCAGATTTGACAGATTTCTTGACTTTTTCCATATTAAATTCTATTATAAGATGCAATAATAATGATGATAAATATATTTTGTGTAACATGTGACGCTGTTTCATTCGTTCTGGTGGGAGTGTTCAGAAAGTGCAGCTTTAGACTGTTGTGTTGTATTGTTTTATTGTGTTTTTGTGTGTTTTGCCTGATAAAACTGTACTTTTTAAGGCCTTTGTGCAGCACTTTTGACTGATTTTGATGCACTTTCGACACATTTCCCATCTCACTTTTCAAAACTGTCACACGATGATGATCTCTGGACTCCGCTGGTTAATCACATTATTTATTTGGTGCTTTTCCTGAAACACCAGAGACTCCTCCTCTGCTCACGGAGCTGCACACACATATTTAACAACCTGTCGGACAAGAGCGAGAGCTGCTGTAATCCCTGTGCACGATGCGAACCAAATGTGCAGAATGAGCATAAAAAGCACCATGAAACCCAAGTGTGTCCGCATGTCCGAGCCCCACCGCCACATCTGTTTTCCCCCGCTACGAGCCGAGGTCCGCAGTGATGTGTAACCTCGATAAATATCCCCCGTCCACAGAGACTTACCCCAATTTGTCCAGCGCTCATCTGGGAACTAATATTTGGAGACAGCGAGCGGAGAGGGTCCATCTGAAAGACATCAGTAAACATGTGTGTAAATCCAGTGACCCGGGGCGAGGAGCGGGGCACGGGCCCGACTAAAACCGTCCTAAGTGAGGCTGAGGATTATAATAATGGACATCCAGGATATTCCCAGTAAAATGATGAGAGTCTGTCCTTTCACCGACCTCAGGAGGAATCAGCCACGAGGCCAACGAAGGACAAACCGTTTAAGGAACAAAGACGTGATTTTACTGTTTTCTTATCTAATGACGCTGTTTTTATTTCAAATTGAAGTCACCATTTCACACTGTGCAGATTATCTCAGCGTTATCAGCTTTGAGGTTTCTTGTTGCGTCTCTTTTTTGGGGGAATTTATCTTGGAAACAAGGAGCTGCAGCACAGAACCGAGCTCGGGCTGTGGTCACACGCACAAAATCAGATTATTATCAGACTTTTGGACTTATAACGACTGAAAATACAGGATCGCTCTGAGATCAGGCTCCCGCTGCGACTCACGTCAGATTCTGTGGTTTATGTCGTTTAAATCATCTTAAATGTCCAGAAATCAGACAATAATCCCATTTTGGTGCATGAGAAGAAAGAAACCACAGACAAAAGAGGCAATTAGATGAAATAAAACATGAAGAAAATATTTAAATACAATGTTCAGGCCAGTGTTTGAAAAATATGATGTTACTTTTACAAACATGATTGAATAAAATCTGCAAAAACGCTTCATGATAAACAACTTACGACTTTATTTTAGGCAAAGTTTAACTGTGTAACAAATATTTGCAGTAATAAGGATATTTATATTTCAATTTAGGGCACGACACATCACAAAAGTATCAATTACATCAAGTTTTTACAAAAGATTTTTGCTGAAACTGTGTGTTTTAAAATGAAAAAGGCAGATTTGACAGATTTCTTGACTTTTTCCATATTAAATTCTATTATAAGATGCAATAATAATGATGATAAACATATTTTGTGTAACATGTGACGCTGTTTCATTCGTTCTGGTGGGAGTGTTCAGAAAGTGCAGATTTACCAGTGAAATACAGTAATATATCGGCCATTTCTTTAAACTCTCCCTTGAAAAACTCTTCATATACTTTTATTATTGTTGAGGAAACAGTCCAAACACTTCAGACTTTGTTCGGCCCTGGGCACCTCTTGTTTTGTGTGAAACGAGAGCAGCGAGGACCATTTCACACAGAAATCACACTGTATGTGCTGGTGTTTACGCTCGGGGAGCTGCAGTGTGCGTAAAACGATCTGTTCTGTAAATACTCCCGCATTAGGATATATTGTCGGGCATTAACTCGAATTACGGCGCTGCTTAGATGTCGCAAGAGCCTGAAGCCGTGACACATTAACACTTCGCCGTAAACAGTGTTCTTAAAAAGCCGTACATCAATATCCATCCAAATCCAACGCACTGACAATTTTATTATTCTCGTAAAAAGCTCGCGACTGGCCTTAAGCACACTGTATTTTCAGCAGGCGTTTTTAAAAGTCTTATATTACGTCCGATTGAAATGACTGGATTGACTTTTTGTTTGACAAGGGGAATTTTCCTGAGCGCGGCCGAGCCAAGAGCGAGAGGGGAAAGTCAACTCCATTCAACTATTTGTCAACTCCCCTTAGAAACATTTAATAGTAATAAAATTTATGGCTCAGCTTTCCGACAGCCGCTGCCAAAAGAAGAAGAAGTCGAGTCTATCTTTTTACATAAAATGGTTGTAAATGCAGGCATTGTATTGGGGGCAGATTTACGGAGCGAACTTCAAACACGGTTTCGCAAAGTTAAAGCTAAATCACGGTAAATAGACTATGATTACTACCTATAGATGCTTTTATGTAACTATCCATCCCCCGTCTGTCAGTGTGTGCAGCGGGGCCACGGATAAAACAGGAGGAGCACAGGCTGGTGGAGGACGACAGAAGCAGACGGGTCAAGAATGAACTGAAGCAGCACTTTTCAGGTGGAGGTTAGTGTCAGTGTGTGTTTAATGTCAACTCTACTGAATATTATACCATTTTATAGAACGTACAAGAGCGTACTGTTAGAGCTAGTAACATTACCTTGATGGTTTTACTATTTTAAATGAATTAATTACACGATATACGACTCAAGTACATTTATTCTAGCACCAAAAATATTTACAGAAACAAGGAAAATGAGGTTTGCTCCTTTTATACAGCTCCTCCCTGATTGGACGAGCTCACTCTGCAGTAATATTGTTCAAAGTTACCTCTAATCAAACATCGTGCACATTTATTCAGTGAAGCAGGTTGTTAAAGTAGAGCTCTATGTTTAATTTATCTGTTTTAACACAAAAATGTAAAATATCTGCCTCCTGGTCTGACCCGGAACCTTCTTCAGATGCTCCTGCTCCCGGGGACGGTTTTGGCTGTAACACCTAAGATGGCCGACGACGTGGGTCAGTTTCTGTGGGTAAATTTCCAACAATTCAGTTCTAATCACACAACACTTTCATCATAAAACATGTAAACTTCTCTGTGTATTCTTCTTTCCCGCGACACAACACAAAAAAACTGTGGATAAGTTTATGTCCAAAAAACTCAAAACCTGCGACTGTTTGCTGTGTGTCGATTTATATTATTGTTACTATTATTGGCTCGTGTGAATTAGTGAAGCTCCTGCACCTGCCACAGAGAATACTTCAAATGTACATGAACTCAGGGCTGCAAAAGTACATCTGTGACTGCTCGACAACCAAATACTTATTTAAATAATACTTATGTTTCTGATAATCGAACATCTGGACAATACAGACAGAAAAACGGGGGATTATCATGACAAAATTAAAAAAAAAATTTCAACTTTCTGATTTGTATTAATACCAGACTCTATGTGTAAATATCGTCTTATCTTAAACCTTCAGTCACCACATTTGAACCTTTATTTGGTTAAAAATGTGTCGACGAATCCAAAAAATGACTTTTATCTCACTACTCGACCTGTCACGAGAGCATTTTCTGAAGCACGATGTGTCGCTACAGTGAAATATTGAGATAAATGATAATTTTTATGCCACTGACACAAAGTAGAAGTCTTTTTTTTAGCTCAAGTCTTACTTTGTTACATAAAAATCTCCCAGTTCGACACTAAACACAGATACTACCGTGAATCCTAAACTCCAGGTCATGTTTGCAAAAGAAAACTGTTTTTTAATCATTTTACCTGGTTAAATAAAGGTTCATTTTATGATTTTTTTAAACTGGCACGAGGCAGTAGCTCCGATCCAAAGCTGTGTCAGTCATCTCCAATAGAACATTATAAAAACCTTGATAAAACCTGTGTAACAATTCTCTGATGGACATTTGGGGACGTTGGAAAAACATTAAGTCATTTCATCACTTCAGAACCATGTGTGATTTTCTCATTCGCTCCATTCGATTATTAAAACTCACGGCTTCCATGACTTTAGCCTTAATGTAACATGATAACGCCCATTAGTCATAGCGTGGACCCGAGTTCAAAGTTAACACGTTTATGGGACATTGTAGTATTTTTATAATCATCTTTTCGCTGGATTGAGATCGAAAAAAGCCAAAAAAGACTTTACGCCAAAATGAGTTATGGACCATCGAGGAGCCGTAAAACGCGGTGATGAATTCGTATGTACTTTTCTTTGGACTTTTTTTTTCAGATGCGTTTTTCATCTTGACACGGGAAAGGAAATGCGTTCTGTTTTCTTTGGGATGTGCAATTTTCTGCTCGTCATCCTTTTTGAAATCCCCAAAGCGGGATTTAAAAGCGCTTTGGCGGCCGTCGTGCAGGTCCCGGTAGAACATAAGTGTACTCAGGACGAGGAAAACCGATCGGAAAAAAAAGGTTCGAAAGAAGTGTTGGATAATTCCAGAAAAGTCCTGAGCGAGTGGACATGATTTACCACGAGCTGCAGCATCCATCAGGCCCAGTGTAATTACAGAGAAAACATCTCGACAGAGGAACAAGGACGCTCTGTGTGCGCCTGGGCCGGGCCCACGCCGGCCACTTTATTCATGTTAAAGAAGCACGAGCGAGCCACGAATTACACCGGGACGCTCCATTATCGTCAGCTCAGACCCAGCCACGACAAATAAAACAGCACTGCACTACTTTAAACTACATGAAATCTGTAGCATCTCATTAAACAGCGACTTTTTAATGTCTAATTATGTTTCAAATGTGTTTAATTATTTATGTATGTGTGATAACGTGATTATTTTAGCTCCTGCAGCGCGTCAGAACTGTGAGAACATTGATCAAAACCTCCTACAGTTTCTAATTTATGTTTTTGATGGAAAGAACCAATAAAATCAGGAAAAGCTGGATCTTTCATCCAGATTTGGTTAAATACATGATCTGAATCTCTCCTGAGGGACCATCTCACTTTAAATACTACTGGCTGAAAAAGTAAAACTGTTCAGGAAAAAAAATGATCTAAGGAGAAAACTGTTCACACACTGCATCATGTGTTATTCAGGTTTTATTTAAAGTTGATTCAAAGCAAATATTTGTGTTTTAAACTAATCGACTTAAAATGTTTAAATTACATGAACTTGTAATAGTTCTGTGGGGAAAATCTCACATAGTTTAAACATTTAATGACGACATTAAAGTCAACATCTGACTTTATAATAACTTAATAAAACATAACAAGACTTAATTCATACTGAACAAATCGATTATTAAAATGATTCACTATTTCATCAGAGCATTAAAGAAACAGGTACTGAGCTCGAATCGTTCTTAATAAACAATTTGCTCATTGTAAATTAAATATTTGCTCATGTTTTATTGAGGTTAATTAAATATACTTATTATAAAGTGTTGCCCATTTTTCTCAGTAACATTTTAAAGTTTATGATGAACAGAATCCAGCTGTTATTTTCATTTGAGGTGAAATTTGACCCAGAAGTTGTAAAAGTCGTTAGATTTAAACTAATGACGTCCATAAACACTTTGGGGAGTATAATGGAGCAGTGAGGGAGGTGTGAGGCGGTGAGGGGGCGCGTGGTGAGGGGCGTGGTGAGGGGGCGTGGTGAGGCGTGGGCGTGAGGGGCGTGGTGAGGGGCGGTGTGAGGCGTGGTGAGGCGGCGTTGTGGACACAGTGTGGTCCTCTGTACTTCCTGCTCAGTAGCACATGTGTGAGGGGTGTGGTGAGGCGTGGTGAGGCGAGGCGGCGTGGCGTGGCATGGTGGCGGCGTGGGGAGGCGGCGTGGCGAGGCGCCGCGCGTGGCGAGGCGGCGTGGCGAGGCGGCGTGGCGAGGCGGCATTGTGGACACAGTGTGGACACAGTGTGGTCCTCTGTACTTCCTGCTCAGTAGCACATGTGAGGGGCGTGGTGTGGTGAGGGGGCGTGGTGAGGAGGCGTGGCGGCGAGGCACCGTGGCGAGGCGGCGTGATGAGGCGGCGTAGTGAGGGGGCGTGGCGAGGTGGCGAGGGGGCGTGGCGGCGCGTGTGGAGGGGGTGTGACACAGTGTGGTCCTCTGTACTTCCTGCTCAGTAGCACATGTGAGAGGGCGTGGTTAGGGGGCGTGGTGAGGGGGTGTGGGCCAGGCGGCGTGGTGAGGGGGCGTGGCCAGGCGGCGTTGTGGACACAGTGTGGTCCTCTGTACTTCCTGCTCAGTAGCACATGTGAGAGGGCGTAGTTAGGGGGCGTGGTGAGGGGGTGTGGCGAGGCGGCGTGGTGAGGGGGCGTGGTGAGGGGGCGTGGCGTGACGGCGTTGTGGACACAGTGTGGTCCTCTGTACTTCAGTAGCACATGTGTGGATGACATTAGGCCTGGGTCCGACCACAGAAAAACCTGCACAATTTATGGAGGAATAAATCCACTGCTTCCTGACGTTTAAATCCCGCTCCGACGGGCTGAAGGGTGGCACTCGCAAAACGCTACCATTAAAAACGCAGGTTAAAAAAAGACGCCCGGCTCGAGTGACGGGGGGCGGGGCTAAAGGTGAACTCAAGTATGCAACAAAAAAAACAAAGATACAGAGGCACTGAAGAGGTAAGAAAATATAGAACCAGCAGGAGGAGCAGTTACTGAACTTGAAGTAATAGTAATTTATGAAGTTAAATTAAAGAGACATTTTATTCATGATTGTCTCTGGCCTCTGATCATGCTCCACGACATTTACTTTGGCACCTCAGGTTTTAGAAAAAGATGGTTTTGTTTGGAACGAGATCTTATTCTCAGCTTGGGGGCCCCACAAACTCAAATCTGGTGTAGGGCTCCCTCTATGGGCAGCAGAGGGAAAGACATAATCCACATATTTAATACCAAACATCCCTCGATATGTGGGTGTAACGAGCGGAGGATTTATGGACTTAAAAACAGCACAGTTCTACCTCTGACGTAACAACACTGGGAAATTTCAGAGTTTTTCGTGCTGCTCATGAGGAGGACTTACTGCAAAAGATGAAACAAACAAACAAACAAACATAAATGAAGCAAAATACGACCACAGCCAAGTCCTTGACGAGGGAACGATGTCACAGCGCTGGAAAAACACAAAAAGTGTCGTTAAAATAAGTTTTTGGTGATATTTAAGGACTTATTTTTACGAGCTACTTACACTCACACTTAAATTTACTGTGTGATCATGGTGGTGGGGGTGAATTACATAAGATGAGCTGAAAAAGGAAAAAAAGTTCAAAGTATAAAAATATTCATAACAAAATGAAGTACTTTAAAAAACTTTAGCTGGATTTATGAGTTATTCTTGTGTTATTCTTTCCTCTGGTTTCCACTACTGCTGTTTTTCGCTTCTTTTTTATGTTCTAGTTTAATCGGGTGATATTTGTTAATCTTAGATGCCCTTCTTTGTTCATAATTTAGATTTTTTTTTTTATCAGCCTTAGATGAATAAAACCCTCTAAACCTCCACATTTCCTTCATCCTTCCCTCAGCGTTCCTCAGTCTCAGCTCACCTCTCCATTGGCTCCGCCCTTCGCCGCCACCGTCCCGGCTCCATCTGTCGTCTCCCCCGTGGACATGTGGTTATTTGTGGTCGGTGCCCGGGGACCGCTGGGGGACAGGTGGCTGCTCTGCTGATGGAGATGTGGGGGCCATGTGCCCACAGGCCCGGGCCCCAGACCCACTGCGGTTTTTTAAATAGTGCAAATGTAGAGCAGCATCGGACTGTCACAACAACAGAGCCGAGCATCAGCAACAAACAAACGAGACTCTACTGCCCCCGGGTCCACACTGTGTACTGTGATACAATACAAATACAAGTACAAGTACAAGTACAAGTACAAGTACAAATACAAGTACAAGTACAAGTACAAGTACAAGTACAAGTACAAGTACAAATACAAGTACAAATACAAGTACAAGTACAAGTACAGATACAAATACAAATACAAATACAAATACAAATACAAACAAACGAGACTCTGCTGCCACTGGTCCACACAAATACTGTGATACAATACAAATACAAGTACAAGTACAAGTACAAGTACAAGTACAAGTACAGATACAAATACAAATACAAATACAAATACAAATACACATACAAATACAAATACAAACAAACGAGACTCTGCTGCCACCGGGTCCACACGCTGTGTACTGTGATACAATACAAATACAAATACAAGTACAAGTACAAGTACAAGTACAAGTACAAATACAAATACAAACAAACGAGACTCTGCTGCCCCCGGGTCCACACTGTGTACTGTGATACAATACAAATACAAATACAAGTACAAGTACACATACAAATACAAATACAAATACAAGTAGTAGAATACAAGTACAAGTACAAGTACAAGTACAAGTACAAATACAAATACAAACAAACGAGACTCTACTGCCCCCGGGGCCACACTGTGTACTGTGATACAATACAAATACAAGTACAAGTACAAGTACAAGTACAAGTACAAGTACAAGTACAAGTACAAGTACAAGTACAAGTACAAGTACAAGTACAAATACAAGTACAAATACAAATACAAATACAAATACAAGTACAAGTACAAATACAAATACAAATACAAATACAAATACAAATACAAGTACAAGTACAAATACAAGTACAAATACAAACAAACAAGACTCTACTGCCCCCGGGTCCACACTGTGTACTGTGATACAATACAAATACAAGTACAAATACAAATACAAGTACAAGTACAAGTACAAATACAAATACAAATACAAATACAAATACAAATACAAGTACAAGTACAAATACAAATACAAATACAAATACAAACAAACAAGACTCTACTGCCCCCGGGTCCACACGCTGTGTACTGTGATACAATACAAATACAAATACAAATACAAATACAAATACAAATACAAGTACAAATACAAATACACATACAAATACAATACAGTACAAATACAAATACAAATACAAGTACAAATACAAATACAAATACAAATACAAATACAAGTACAAGTACAAGTACAAATACAAATACAAACAAACGAGACTCTACTGCCCCCGGGGCCACACGCTGTGTACTGTGAGACTGTGTACTTTTACTGTCCCAGTGTACAAATACAAGTACAAATACAAGTACAAATACAAATACAAATACACCAGCACTTAACAAACTGGAACACTGGCAAAATGTTGGATTAGCATGATTCAGGGATCAGCCAAACTCGAACAAAGATCACATCAGAACTGGAACTAGACCATAATAAAACCCACAACTAAACCAGGACTAGATCAGAACTAAACCAGGACTAGATCAGGACTAAACCAGCAAAAGATCAGAACTAAACCAGGACTAGATCAGGACTAAACCAGGACTAAACCAGGACTAGATCAGAACTAAACCAGGACTAGATCAGGACTAAACCAGGACTAAACCAGGACTAGATCAGGACTATACCAGGACTAAACCAGGACTAAACCAGGACTAGATCAGGACTAAACCAGGAAAACAGGATACATCAGGACTAAACCAGGACTAGATCAGGACTCTGCTGACTACCAGGACTAAACCAGGACTAGATCAGAACTATGAGAGGACTAAACCAGGACTAGATCAGGACTAAACCAGGACTAGATCAACTAACAAGGACTAGATACACTAAACCAGGACTAGATCAGGACTAAACCAGGACTAGCTCAGAACTAAACCAGGACTAAACCAGGAAAAATCAGGATAAACCAGGATTCAGGGAACCAGGACTAAACCAGGACTAGATCAGGACTATACCAGGACTAAACCAGGACTAAACCAGGACTAGATCAGGACTAAACCAGGACTAAACCAGGACTAGATCAGGACTAAACCAGGACTAGATCAGGACTAAACCAGGACTAGATCAGGACTAAACCAGGACTAGATCAGAACTAAACCAGGACTAAACCAGGACTAGATCAGGACTAAACCAGGACTAGATCAGGACTAAACCAGGACTAGATCAGGACTAAATCAGGACTAGACCAGGACTAAACCAGAACACTAGTGAAACTTCAGGAGAGCCGTTGCCCTGTTGCACAGCGTGTTTTAAAATACTCTCCCGTCACAATCCTCTGTAAATAGAGACAGTGTGACTGAAGTGTTTTGCCCAATGACACAACAACAGTCTGAGCTCATCCTCGGGTTCTGTCAAAAACACAAAGCTCTGCCATTCTTCAAGCATCATTATTAAAAGTGCAGTATGTCACATTTCTGGTGGAGGGACGCCCATCTTCTTGTCTCCATGGAGATAACACAGCATTGCCTGGAATGTTCCGCAGGATGGCATTAAACCGGTGATCGCTCAGCATCTGTAATGAGGGGCGTCTCTGACTGAGCCGGGTTGACTTGTGGTTTGTGTGAACATAGACGTGTTTAATGCCACACTGTGAAACATTACAGATGAGGTAAAGCAAGAACATCTCCATGGAGACAAGCGGCTGGTGGATCATTGTCTAATACTTAAATAAAACAGATAATCCTACATTAAAAAGCTGAATAATCTGCCACAGTCGTCGTCCCTGTTTCCTGGTGTTTGGCCGGTGCAGCCTGGTGCTAAGTGTCTGCAGCTGGGAGCTCGTTAGGACCCTCATTTACACGAGTAATTGTGTTGGTGTTACAAACCGGGGTGGTCACACAGTCAGGTCCAAACTCAGAGGAATGTACAATAATCCGCACGTTTCATCTGTGAGCACTTGACCCGGTAACTCTTATTCTCCGTCTTCTGGTCCCGTGTTACTGCAGGTCAGATGCCAGAGGTGGTCCACAGAAAAACAACCAGGAGCGATGCCTCGATGTGCAGCACTTAAATGTGTGATGGTGTAGAACTGATGCCTCATAACAGGAAGGTTGTGGTTCAAACTCTGTTCATTCAGTTATTGTGTCCTTGGGCAAGAACAATTTGGGAAAAATATCAACTTGTAATTTTTCAGACACGCTTTGCGATGGCGATTAGATTTACAACTTATGTTTTAATCGCAGGATTGACAGAAAGAAATACAAACTGACAAAAAGTCCAGGAGTCACGTGTATTTGAGAACAGTTTGTGCAGATCTAAACTACAGGGTTAAATGTTTTTATGCAGAGTTTGAGCTTATTGTATTGTTTGTGGAGAATGTTATGGGAGTTTCTTATCAAACAGTGAATGTATTTGTCAAAATGATCTAACTTTGGATTCACAAAAGCCTGAACACGAGTAAAGACGCTGGGGCATGTTAGACCCACTCAGTTCACATTCCCACACTCGGCTCTTACTGTAACACATTCTTCAGAGTCTATTTCCTCACATTAAGTCATTACACTGTCACCTGCAGGAAAGAGCCAAACAGCAGCAGTGTAAGGGCACGGACACACTGCACTTACACACTGCATTTACACACTGCACTTACACACTGGATTTACACACTGCACTTACACACTGCACTTACACACTGCATTTACACACTGCATTTACACACTGCATTTACACACTGCATTTACACACTGCATTTACACACTGCATTTACACACTACATTTACACACTGCATTTACACACTGGATTTACACACTGCATTTACACACTGGATTTACACACTGGATTTACACACTAGAGGGGACACACTGCATTTACACACTGCATTTACACACTGCACTTACACACTGCATTTACACACTGCATTTACACACTGCATTTATTTACACACTGCACTTACACACTGTATTTACACACACATTACACACTGCATTTACACACTGCATTTACACACTGCATTTACACACTGGATTTTACACACTGGATTTACAGACTACTGCACTGCATTTACACACTGCATTTACACACTGCATTTACACACTGCACTTACACACTGCATTTACACACTGCATTTACACACTGCATTTACACACTGGATTTACACACTGCATTTACACACTGCATTTACACACTGCATTTACACACTGGATTTACACACTGCATTTACACACTGGATTTACACACTGGATTTACAGACTAGAGGGATACACTGCATTTACACACTGCATTTACACACTGCATTTACACACTGCATTTACACACTGCATTTACACACTGGATTTACACACTGCACTTACACACTGTATTTACACACTGCACTTACACACTGCATTACACACTTACACACTGCATTTACACACTGCATTACACACACACTACACACTGACACTGGATTTACACACTGGATAGACACACTGGAGGGACACACTGGACGGACACACTGGATTTACACACTGGATTTACACACTGGATGGACACACTGGAGGGACACACTGGATGGACATACTGGATTTACACACTGGGTGGAACACTGGATTTACACACTGGAGGGACTCACTGGATTTACACACTGGATTTACACATTTACACACTGCATTTACACACACTGGAGGGACACACTGGATTTACACACTGGAGGGACTCACTGGATTTACACACTGGATTTACACACTGGAGGGACACACTGGATTTACACACTGGATGGACACACACTGGAGGGACACACTGGAGGGACACACTGTAAGGACACAGTGGAGGGACACACTGGATTTACACACTGGAGGGACACACTCCAGAAATTACAGATGCATCATGGGACATCTCTGGTCTGGGGCCTGTGAGCTGCTTGTCTCCATAGAGATGTTATTGTTTGTCTGTGACTGTTTCACAGTGCAGCTTTAGTCAGTGCAGACGAGCAGGTGACAGAGCTGGACAGGTTACAGGTCGGATCTGTTGAGAGGCGACCCCACTCACAGTAAACATGTTTTTTCCAGATATTTGTGAGCATTAACAATATCACAGTGAAATAAATGCAAGAACGCTCCACCTGAAAAGTTACAGAGTGTCTTTAAATACTGCAAGTGTTTCATTTTATATAGAGCTTAAAAAATGTGACTTTAAAGTTTTATTCAGAATCTTAAAATCGAATTTCAGCATTGATTTGGTAAAATGTTAATGAAGTAGCTCATCAGAATAATATTGTTGCTGCAATATTGAGTTTTCAGACACTGTGTTTTTACTCTCTTCACTTTTGTTGCAGAATATGACAGTATTTAGCGTATCCTACTGTTGTTTAATATACAGCACATATATATTTCACTCACTCCTCAGACTGACAGGTGGTCGTAATGTTCTGGCTGATCACTGGCTCCTCTCCTGTACATTTAGCAGAGTGCAGTGAGGCACAGAGGTGTTGGGCTGTGCTCACAGGGTCAGTGCTTCTACGCTGGATAAACCTCACATCCAGAGTAAACGTCAGGCTCCACAGACCAGGTCCTGCACAGAGACAGACAGGCTAACACAAATATGTCACATGTGTGCGCAGGAATCTGAGGATGATTTGTGCCCTGGAAAATCACCTTCACTTTGGCTTGGCTGTCGCTCCGTAATATTTCATCTGAGCGGTGTAAAAGTTATATATCGTCACATTCGGCAGCTCTGAAACTGTAAAATGCAACATAACCTACAATATCTGCCATCAGAACGTTTTAGCAGCATTAACTAAACATGGTGAAGTTATTTTTGTTCTCAGACGGCACCCGAAAACTCAAAAATATAAAAGATTAAACATAAAATAACAGTATGTCACTTATACTCCATCAGTTACACTTTCCTGAAACATAAAAAATCGAGCCTTTGTTTCTCGAACATGGAACTTTCACACAGACTTCAAACCCAACGCTGAAAACTTTCACATTTACATAAAAAAACATTAAAGGTTTTAAGGCTCGGCAGAGATCGATGTAGAACTTATGCCCCTAAAGTGACGTTTTCAGTCCAAAGACACATAAGAAACAGATAATAATAAACACACGTCCTTAGTTTTCACAGAGTTTTCAAAGTCTACAGGAAAAATGAATGAGATATTTTTACTTCAGGAACTGTCTAAAAACGTGTCTCAACTTGTTACAGAGACGTGATCTGTGCTGTAGCTTTGTGCTCCTGTAAGTGGAGGAGTTTTAGTCTGGCTCGTTTTTTTGGGTCTTTCACCTCCATCTGTCCAGCGCCGTGAGGAAAAGTCCAACAGTCTGTCTAAAAAGTAAAACAGAAATAATCACACAGACAAACACAAACAAACACACACACACACAAACAAACAAACACACACAAACACACAAACAAACACAAACAAACACAAACACACAAACAAACACATTTTCACCTGTTTCAACAACATCAACACACTGTGCGTTTGCCTCTTCTCACGATAAACCAACCACAAAACATGTTGAACCTGTTGAAAAGTCCACCCTGAGTCCAGATACTGAATCTAATTCCAGTTACAAATAATAATTTTAAAAAAATGAATTTGCAGCCGTGTGGGGTCAGGTGGATGTGGCTGGTGGTAAGTCTGTGGTGAAGAGGGGTTTTCATGACCTGAGCACATAAAGGGCTGACACAGTGTCTGACACAGTGTCTGACACAGTGTCCGGGGACGAGGTTTTTGGACAAACTGCTTCAGCACCGGACAGCTCCGGGTGAGTGACAGTCACATCAGTAAAAGACGTCAGTGGATAAGTCACACTCAGAATGAGGCTTCAACATGTTCACAGGACAGAACCCAGACCTACTCAAACAGGGGCCACTGCAGCGTGTTTGTGATCACAGCTTAATGTGGGACACAAACCCCTCACCTGTCACCGGGTCACAGCTCCGTGACTCAGTCTGTACTTTACATAAAGTTACAGATTCTGCTCTGATTCACGTAGGGCTGGGCCAAAACTCAATCAGCTGAAATTCAAAAACTCTAAAGTAGATCTTGATTCGTCTAGAAGAAAATTTTATCACCCTCATCACCCCAGAAAAGCCCCTCCACTGCCCAGAGCAGAGGTTTAAAACTAAAGCAAAGAACATTTTGTGTAGTTTTTAGTGAAGAGGGGAAATCAGCAGATGCAGAGACGTATTAACTCTCTGCTCTAATTGAGTCGTTTGCTGTGAAAAGAGGCCAGAAAAAGCCTAAAATACCTCACATTTTTGCCTGTTTGCTCTCTCCGCCCCCTCCCTGTGCATCCTGCGGCTAACTTTCCCAAGTGCTATATTAATACTCCGGCCCATTGTGACGCAGTTATTTTCATGGCCAGTTCGGAGGAAGTCACGTGGCTCCGATTGGTCCCCGGAGGGCCCCCGAGCCTCTATTAAGCACGTTGTTTTAACTCGAATAAGCGTCAATGATGTGGAAAGGCAGGAGGAAGTAGCCGTCACTGCCCCTACTTTGGCAGCGGAGGGCGAATACTTTCCCCTCGTATTGTGTGGGTGGGATTATGCCTTCAGAAAGTGCCTACATATGTGCGCCATTGTACGCTGACCTGCGAGGCATTAAGATTGATAGCAATGGGATCTGGTGGTTAACACAGTGTTTAAGCCCACAGAAAAATCAACAGGAGGAAAGCAGCAGGATTCTCACACACTCGGCGGCTGCATGCAAGAGCGCCGCTAAAATGGATATAACATCAGGAAGAAATATAGACTTACTGGAATAGATTTACACACAGTTTTTGGTAGTTAGACTAATATTTCCAAAACTCCATGATAAAAGTAAATCTGGACTGTGAATGAACAGCCAAGTAACAGAAAAATACTATTCTACTGCTGGTTGTAAAAGTATTTCTATGGAGAATCATTTCATACATAAATACTGTCATTTTGTCTGTAACACAAAGTATATTTTGATGAGAAAAGGCCATAAATCCACAGACTGGACCTTGAACAGCCTCACTCATGACTGGCTCTTTGGTTGCTATGATACAAACGCTCGCATTTCCTGGTTACACATTAGCTGCTATAACCGTTAGCCTCGATCGGCTTCATTTGGTTGCAGGCGAAAGCTATGGGTGATGTCACACTCTACTTCTACGTCTGCATACAGTCTCAGTCGGCAGAATACATTTCTGAAATTCTTCACAAACACGTGTCTGGTTAAAACCCACAGCTTTAGACTGGATTTTAACACTTAGTGGCCCTGTTTTAATGCTGTAATGTTCTTTGTCGACCTGTTTGTGTGATATTTATTGTTTTTTTATTCTTGTTTTTAATGTTGTACAGCACTTTGGTCGGCTTTGGTTTGTTGGAAGGTGCTATATAAATACAGTTTGATTGATTGATTGATTGATTGGTCACTCTTGAATCTCCCCGAGCACAGATGAGTGTGATTGACAGGTGGATCAGCCAATCATGGAGCTGTATGTTCTGTATCAAAAGAAATATGGCTGTTTAATAGGAAAAAAGAAAGACAAAAAATATCATATGACTGAAAAACATCACAGATTTCTGCAGACTCTGGCACTACACCCTGATATTTTGGGTTTTTTTGGGGGGTTTAACTTTTTCACTAATATTAAATCACCAGATGTGTTTTATGTAGTAAAGAAGTTATAAAAGTCACAGATTGAATTAATAGAAGTGGCTTCCTGTCACGTCTTTGTTCCTGTCCCAAAATCCACTTTAGCACATGGGTCTTTAAGGAACGAGGCAGTGGACCATCGAGCTTCTACGGGACATGTTCAGAGACTCACTGAGGAAGTCCGGGCCAGTCCCACCACAATTATACTCACATCGCAACAACCGTAATAAAAAGGATTTGTCTGAGTTATGAGAATGGATTTGGTGACCATTTTCTCAATACAGCCGTCACTCTCTCACAGCTAACACGATGGGAGAATCAGATGGACGCACAGAGACCTGCTATTTGACTTGATGTAATAAATACCAGAAATGATAGAGCTTTAAAAGACGCATCACAAATGTGCTCTGGACGACTGTCAGGGCGAATGGATCCAGTGACTCCACCTGTGCAGCGGGGACTGGGGTCAAACAGGGGTCACCGAGTCAAGCTCGCATCCACAGTGGTGCAGTGAAGATGGAAAGATGCAGTGTGTCGTTCAACTATAGAGGTTCTTATATATTTGAATAATAATAAAAATACCTTACACTTGTAATGTGCTTTATAGACCTGTCAAAGTCTCTCAAAGCTCTGCACTGTGGACTTTATTCATTCGTTCCTGATGGGACGAAAGTGAGGCTGCACCATCACCAATCACTCAAACACCACTAACACTAGGAAAGGTGGGTGAAGTGACTTGCCTAAAGACACAATGACAGAACTTGGTCCAAGTGGGAGCAGGTTCATTGACCTTCAGGCTGGAGGACCCTGCTCTGAGACACTGAGACACTGCTGTGAAATGTAGTTACTTTGGAATCCCTAAAAACCTGAAGTGCTTAGATTAATTCATGTTCTGAAATCCGACTTCTCCATCGAAGCCTCTCCATTGTCCACATCAGCATTTATGTGGCTCCTCTGCGTTTGTAAAGTCCACACACAAACCAAACCTTTATGATCATATCTCACTGCTCAAACCGTCACCTTTAATGCGTCAGAAATGTTTAGCCAAACAGCGTCTCTGCTCAGTGCACGAGCAGATGCAGACCTTGCTCCCTCTGCTGGTGCATCGTTTTAACACATGTCAAAAGCATCACAAGTCGGTATTTTCCAGACACAGTTATAAAATAGGTAATAATTTATAATGTCCTCCCCACTCTTTACCATCATTTCACGCTTACATCTGTTTAATAAAGAAATACTTCCCAAAAGTATTTGAAGAAACCCTGATAAAAACTTAACATGGGACCTTTAAGCACTCCATCCACATACAAGACACACGTCCAAATGATGTGCTATAAAACCTGTCTCTTTAATCCATAAATACCAAGGAGTCCACGTCACTCTTCAGAGACAGATGTTTGAGGATCAGACCACATCTGCGTGTCGTCCACAGTGGAATGATGTAAAAACGGACCATCACGTCGCTTATTAATGTCAAAACACCTGGCTCTGGTGAGCGGTGGACACACAGCTCGACTGCAGGGGCCCTTCTGACCTGCTGCTGGTAAAATGACATACTTTTCACACACCGGCCCCCAAAGCCCTCCCCACAGCCTGCCCAGGTTTAACTGTGTCCCCGACGGACGACTGGAGGAAATGGAAGAGCCACATGGAGCAGCCAGTGGGAGGTAAAAGGTGCGTCGGGTTTTACAAAAATGAACAAATATATTGAATATGTAATTAGGTATTAAAGTAAAAAATGAATTCGGTTCAGTTCAGATAAGTCACAGTAAAAGTCAGTTGAATCTCTACAATTCTCTACTAATACAAGCCTTTTCAAGTCTTTCAATGTGTTTTTCAAAGGTTTAAACTTCAAACAGCGACATAAACGACGACTAAAAAAGGCAGAAGACGTCGTGTGTAATAATGAGGGACTTTTTGGTGTGTTGCAGCTTATACTTGAACAGGTGCAGTGAGCAGAGCTTGTTTTTTCTTCACGGGCTGCTCAGGAAATCATAAAACAAATATATTACTGGGGGACGGTTTTGGGGGTGCCCTGTGAGCAAACTGAGAGGGGAAATGGATCAACGCCGGGACGCGCGGGACACTAAATCAACAGGCTAAAAGGAGAGGCCTGTATGTACTGGGACAGGCCAAGGCCAGAGCCCCCTGTCAATGCTAATGTCAAAGCCAGATGGACCTATAAGGAAATGATTGAGCCGTAACTGTCAATCCCCTCCAAGCCACTAGGGGCCGATGTGTGACGAGCTTCGATGTGTTTTTCACCTGTGTTCCTCTTTCAAGTTGCCCCGGGGACTTGACATCGGAGAACGGATCATGTTTTTCGTCCGTGGTTTAAAGTAAAATGGCAGTCCCAGAAGGCGAGGTTTATGGTTGGTGTAAAAATGGTCCTAACTTTGAATAAACTTTTAGACTTGAGTTGAGTTTGAGATGTGTGCGGAAATACGAAGAGTAATACTGCAGCTGGACGGACACATCTGTCAGCAATGCCACATCAGCACAAAGCCGGCTGAATTAGCCTCCGCTATTTGACATATTAAAAAGAGTGAAACATGTTCTTTTGGCAGAGTTTAGAGACGCTGGCAGTGAGGAAACTAAATACAGTGATATATGGGATGTAACTAATGTCGTCTGTCCTGGGAGTGAAAAAATGCTTAGGAAATGTCATCTATTTATTTTGTTCACCAAACGGCTGATCACCACAGAAAACATAAAGAGGATGTAATTTGATCTTACTGCTCATACAAAAGCTGTGGTGCAGTGGGTGAAGCATTAGCCACAAACCACAGGATCAGAAGTTCTAAATTTCGTCCAAAAAGTGCAGTAATAAAGTCATAAAAACACATAAAATCTGCGTTTTGAGTTAAATAAAGATGCTTAAAAGGCCTGTAGCTTCCATAAATTTGAGCAAAATTTGCAAATTATGAAGTGTTTTATTGTCAGAGAATCAGGAAATACACAGTTAGCATGCTGGCTTCAGTTGTGATAAACACTTAAACTCATGGTGATGCTCTGAATTCTGAGGAATAACTTTGAACCGCTGCAAACTGTTTAAAAGAAAAAGTTCTGTTTTTCACATTTAGACACCAGCTCCTTTAATGTGCACGGCAACACAAACGATTTACAAAAAAACAAACCTATAATACACGTCTTTTTAATCATAGATAAATATATTTACCAATCAGGTGTAGAGGTCTTCAGCGGTAGAACACTCTGCTCTATAAATGCCCCTCGTCCAACACTTTTACACAGTCTCCTAACAAAAAAAACTCTCTGTGCTACTGCCCTTTCCTCCGACTCCGCAGACTGGGACCAGGTGCTTTCTCCTTAACTGCATCTACACCACAGTTTACAAATTAGAGGCCCTCACACCACCTACTACCTCCGTTTGCGTCGTGTGGAGGCCGTCTCGCTCTCGGGCTCATGACCCTGTGAATGGAGCGGCGTTATGAGCTGAGACACCGGCCGGTCCACTCCAATGTTTGTGATGGCGCGTTTCAACACTTCATATAGAGAAACAGCTGTACTACAAATTAGTGAATTCTGCCTGACATTGACAAATGTGCTGCTTGGATCAGGCACAAGAGCTCGACACAGCAGAGCTCCAAATGTGCCAGAATGTTTCTACAACATACAGGCAGATTAGAAAAGGGCTGGGAATATTCAGGAAGAAAACTACAGTGAATTTAGGACTGTTGAGCGCACCTGAATATAACCCGCACCAGCTAAAGTTTAAAAGAAAATCTATTGTGTGAGACCCAGGACACACTGGAGGGACGATGTCTCTGAGGAGCTGGAGGACGTGTCTGGGGTGAGGGAAGTCTGGGAGTCTCTGCTTAGACTGTTCCCCTGGATAAGAGGAAGAACAGGGATGGATCAACTGTGCACAAATATAACATATATAACAAATATAACATATATAACAAATATAACATATATAACAAATATAACATATATAATCTGCACGTGAAGATAATCCGCAGGTTTTCATGATGTGACATATTTACACAGAAAGATGGTGCACGGAATTTTTATTTTTTATTTATTTAAGTCATACTTTTTTTTTTTAAAAACTGTGCTTGAAAATCAGCACCAACGCCATCAACACGCCACCAACACACCATCAACACGGCACTAACACACCATCAACACGCCACCAACGCGCCATCAACACACCATCAACACGCCACCAACATGCCACCAACACACCACCAACACGCCATCAACATGCCCACCAACACACCAACACCACCACACACCACCAACATGCCATCAACACCACCAACACACCACCAACACACCACCACAACACGCCATCAACACAACACCACCACCATCAACACGCCATCAACGCCCACCAACACACACCATCAACACACCCACCAACACACCACCAACACGCCATGAACATGCCACCAACACACCACCAACACGCCACCAACATGCCACCAACACACCACCAACACACCACCAACACACCACCAACACGCCATCAACACGCCACCAACATGCCACCAACACACCATCAACACGCCATCAACACGCCACCAACACACCATCAACATCCCACCAACACACCACCAACACGCCACCAACACGCCATCAACATGCCACCAACATCCCATCAACATGCCATCCAACACGCCACCAACACGCCATGAACATGCCCACACACACACCACCAACACGCCATCAACATGCCACCAACACACCACCAACCCACCACCAACACGCCACCAACACACCACCAACACACCATCAACATGCCATCAACATCCCACCAACACACCACCAACACGCCACCAACACGCCATCAACATCCCATCAACACACCACCAACACACCACCAACACGCCACCAACACACCACCAACACACCACCAACATGCCATCAACACACCCCATCACACACCACCAACACACCACCAACACGCCATCAACACACCACCAACATGCCACCAACACGCCATCAACATGCCACCAACACGCCATCAACACACCACCAACAAGCCACCAACACGCCACCAACACGCCACCAACACACCATCAACATGCCACCAACACGCCATCAACATCCACCAACACACCATCAACACAACACCAACATGCCACCAACACGCCATCAACATGCCACCAACACGCCATCAACACACCATCAACATGCCACCAACACGCCATCAACACGCCACCAACACACCATCAACACAACACCAACATGCCACCAACACGCCATCAACATCCCATCAACACACCACCAACACGCCTACCAACATTCCATCAACATGCCACCAACACACAACACACCACCAACACACCACCAACACACCACCAACACACACATACCACATGCCACCAACACGCCACCAACACACTACCAACACACCATCAACATGCCACCAACACACCACCAACACGCCATCAACATGCCACCAACACGCCACCAAGATACACCAACCACACCATTAACATGCCACCAACATACCACCAACATACCACCAACATGCCACCAACACGCCACCAAGATACCACCAACACACCATTAACATGCCACCAACATACCACCAACATGCCACCAACACGCCACCAACACGCCATCAACATCCCATCAACACACCATCAACACGCCACCAACACACCACCAACATGCCATCAACATGTCCACCAACACATCATCAACATCCCATCAACACACCACCAACACGCCATCAACACGCCACCAACACACCACCAACACGCCATCAACATGCCACCAACACACCAGCAACACGTCACCAACACACCACCAACACGCTATCAACACGCCAGCAACATGGCACCAACACACCACCAACACCCCACCAACACGCCATCAACATCCCATCAACACACCACCAACACACCACCAACACACCACCAACACGCCATCAACATGCCACCAGCACACCACCAACACGCCACCAACATGCCATCAACATGCCACCAACACACCACCAACACACCATCAACACGCCATCAACACGCCATCAAACGCTGCAGGTTTAGAAAATAAAACACGGCACTAACACGGGCATCAACACAGCACAAACACGTCTTTTTTACATTAACTAAGTTCTTCCCTCTGCCGCCTCCAACGTCGCTCCATCGATTCATTGATGCCAAACTCACGAGCAGCTTCTCTGACGCCAGATCCATTTCCTTTAACTTGAATTTGTTTGTCTCACTTTTGCATTTACAGCGAGAGAGCGCCCCCCGGTGGCCGTTAGCCAGTAAAAATCGTTTAAATTAGCGCACCGCTGTATAAGCCGCAGGGTTCAAGCGTGGGGGGGGGGGGGAAAAAGTCGCGGCTTATAGTCCCAAATTTACAGTAGTACTATGGAAGTGAGCTCTCGATTAGTTAAGGTCAAGCTGCACTTTATGGTCCCCAGGGGGAAATCTGTCCAACATTAGCCTATTGTGCATGTTTTGGGTTGAATTCACAAATATTTCATCAGTGTAATGTTGCGTTTGTTCTGAAAACTACATGAAAACCATAAAAGATGCAGCCGTTATGGGTCAGTGAGCTAAAGCATTTACCCTTGAACCTCGTGTTCACCATCGGCGAAGTTAAATACATTTACATTTCTTTTGTTCCCCAGACTTATTCACGACATTACGATGCGTAGTATGTTTTCACAGTGTAGAGTTCACGTATGACTCTAGTTTATCGTGTGTGTGTGAGGCTGAAGACTGGTGCCAAAAGTGTAAATGCAGAGTTGTGCAATATAATCTCTATTGTTGAGAGAGAGCTGTCAAGTGTCAAGTGTCTGGGCCTGTATAAAACGCAGATTCAAACGCTGACTGATTTAAAAGCATGTTGAAAACCAAACTGGGGCTGAGCTGTGAGTCCATAAAATACAGCGGCTCTGGTTACCTGCGACTTTGTGAGCAGACGTGTTCATTTGACATGTTTAAGAAATGATAAAGTGAATGCATTCTGAAAGAGGATTTTATTACTTGTGTTGCTGTGGAATTGAACCTTCATCCCGGGGCTAAAACACGGACTGTTAAGGAGGCAGTTTTGCAGTTTCTTTCTCTCCAAGGAGTAAAAAGTGATTTAAATACCACACAGTCGTTATTATAAGTAGCTAAGTGAATGGAACACCGACATTTTTGCACTTTTGGGATACACGACCTGCTTGTTGCCATGGAGATGTTAATGCTTTGATTAGAATGTATAAAGTTCATACAGTTTCAGGTGCTCTGGGTGTTTAACGCTAAAATAACTTGAAACGTTCATGCTACTGTGAGCGGGCTTGCCTCTTCACAGATCTGACCTGCATCATCCGCTTGTCTCCATGGAGATAGATGCACTGAACGTCACACTTTTACATTCTAGATGAAGTGATAACGTCACTGAGACAAGCAGGTGACGAACCCTCCACTAGAAATGTTACGTCGTGCAGCTTTAACAAACCTACTCGTTTTGTTGGATTTGTTTCTTTCGATTTGTTTCGTTGGATTTGTTTCATTCGATTTGTTTCGTTGGATTTGTTTCGTTGGATTTGTTTCGTTGGATTTGTTTCGTTGGATTTGTTTCGTTGGATTTGTTTCGTTGGATTTGTTTCGTTGGATTTGTTTCGTTTGGATTTGTTTCGTTGGATTTGTTTCGTTGGATTTGTTTCATTGGATTTGTTTCGTTCGATTTGTTTCGTTCGATTTGTTTCGTTGGATTTGTTTCGTTTGATTTGTTTCATTCGATTTGTTTCGTTGGATTTGTTTCGTTGGATTTGTTTCGTTGGATTTGTTTCGTTGGATTTGTTTCGTTGGATTTGTTTCGTTTGGATTTGTTTCGTTGGATTTGTTTCGTTCGATTTGTTTCGTTCGATTTGTTTCGTTCGATTTGTTTCGTTCGATTTGTTTCGTTCGATTTGTTTCGTTCGATTAGTTTAGGGTCGAGTGGCTCACAGTGTAAACTTACCAACCCAAGAGTCGTGAGTTCAGATCTGACTTGTTTCATACTGCTGTTGGGCTGTTGGGCTGTCGGGCACAGACAAAAGTTGGTTGACATGAAGACAAGTGCATCTGGACAAATCAAAATGAAATTCTCCTTCATCAATAAGGAGAAACAGGGTTTTAGCTCATGTGTAAATAGTTCTAAGTCTTTACTATAAAGTCAGTGAAGGACGTCCCTATAATCCCACTCCACAGAGACTGAAGCATGATGTGTTTTCAGGTAAACCTCCTCAGGAGGAATCACAGGCGACTGTATTAACAGTTTCCTTAAAAACAGGGCTACAGACAGATGTCCTCAGTCTCCACCAGGCAACGCCTCAGCAGGGAGTTACTACATTCTGCTATTACATCTGCACTTTTACTACTACTACTGACTCAAGGTTCTTCAAAAATACTGCCACTAAACTGAAAGGACTACTACTGAAGGTTTTTTTTAAATCTGTGCCAAAATGACTTCATAATGCTACAATGAGAATGAATTTTTGAAGCACCATGAGCAAATAACTCTTAATACAACTTTGAGCAGGTAAATGAGACACTTTCTCCTGTGATCAAATGAAAAATACTACTACTGCCATCAGATGGAGGCAAGACGCCAGAGTGGACCAGCCGTCGTCTCCTGCTCAGTTTAAACTGTTTGCTGTGACGTTGCTTTGTATTTTGTGAGAAGATATCTCTGATCTAAAGACCTCATGAATAGTTTCTGAAGCACAATTTTGAGGATCAAGCACCATATTCCCTCCTCACATCAGTCCTGACTCCTGCCTCCTCATGGAGGAAGTGGTCCAGAAAGCGTGGAAAACGTGGAGGAGTCTTGGTGAGAGTGAAGGCGTGTGAGAGGGTTGGGAGACCAATTCTGGAATTATTAATCTCCTTACAACTCCTGGAGACCCAGCGCTTAAAAGATCACATGGATTTAGGTGGATCCTGTGATTGCTGCTCCGAAGCTCCACACGAGGATGTGACTCTCTGAAGCTCCACACGAGGACGTGACTCTGAAGCTCCACACGAGGATGTGACTCTGAAGCTCCACACGAGGATGTGACGCTGAAGCTCCACACGAGGATGTGACTCTCTGAAGCTCCACACGAGGATGTGACTCTGAAGCTCCACACGAGGATGTGACTCTGAAGCTCCACAAGAGGATGTGACTCTCTGAAGC
>JAIEZT010001328.1:29243249-29394935 GCA_019594935.1 Periophthalmus modestus
TTTTGGCTCAAGGGGAAAGATGAACCACCCTCAGCCTTTAGATCGTGGAGTTTTGACCTTATTCACCGTCTAACTTTAGAGAAAATCACATTTACCATAAGAGATAAGTTTTTCAGCACCTGGCAACCCACAGATCCCTCCCTCCCCTCACAGGACCATGTTATATGTGTATTATTTGTATATATATTTTTTATGGTGCGTCAGGGCGGGTTTGTTCTGTGGTTTGCGTGTTTCAGAAAATAAAAAAATCTGATTGTGTAACTAAACTAACACAGGAGAGTTCATGTATTTCAGAGTTGAATTCTTGCATAACTGTTCTATAAATCTTATAACTTCCAAAAATACAAAGATGGAATAAAACTCTTACTGTAAAGGTGATGTTTTTTTTAGTTCATTCACTGTGAGTTTTGTGGATCTGTGGTGAACAGCCCACAGTCTGATACGTGACATCCACAGAATCACATCAGGACGAAGCACGAGGAAACACGAGGAAACACGAGGAAACACGACGAAACACGACGAAACACGAGGAGACACGAGGAAACACGAGGAAACATGACGAAAAACGACGAAACACGACGAAACACGACGAAACACGACGAAACACGACGAAACACGACGAAACACGACGAAACATGACGAAAAACGACGAAACACGACGAAACACGACGAAACACGAGGAGACACGAGGAAACAGGACGAAAAACGACGAAACACGACGAAACACGACGAAACACGACGAAAAAGGAGGAGGAAACAGGACGAAAAACGACGAAACGCAACGAAACACGACGAAAACAGGACGAAACAAGAGGAAACACGACGAAACATGACGAAACATGACGAAAAACGACGAAACAAGACGAAACACGACTGTATTGGAACTGTTTTATATCCTGTTCAGCCAGATCGCTAGAGGGCGCTAGTCGCAAATATAGCAATAGATTCAGCCAGTAGGAAGCTAGAAGCAAACTGCTAGCTGCAGAGTGACAATCAGTTCATCATGTGTTGTTTCTTTTCCATCTGATGCCATCTACTCATTTCTGATCCTTTGAGCAACAATATGAGTAAGTTTTTGTGTTAAATATCAATGTTAGGAGCTATATATACAGCAATTTGTGCAAATTTGTTGCATCTTATAAACGCTAAGTTCAGATAGGATAATGAAGTCAGTTTATGTTCTTGTTAGCATTGGCCCTTTATATTTGTATAGTATAGACACTGTTTGCCCTGTTGTTTACTGAGTACTGTGTTTTGTGTTGCAGTTTCACACTTTTTTGCATTAAAGCCTGCCAAAATACAACACCTGCCTGTTCCTTGGAGGAAACAAATGCAAGGGAGAGTTTAACTGGCTGTAACACTCAATTAGGGCACGAGGTCACGTTGGGTGAAACAGTACAGTGAAATCATATCGCTCTGCGAGGGACCACGGTGAACGGTTGGTGGAAGAAAACACATTCAACATCTGCAATTGTATTGAAACACTACTATGGAGAAAGAAGAAGTTAAAAGTCACAAGTCCCGCTCCTCTCACTCACCAAAAGCACACTCATCAACATCCTCAACACATTCAGGAAAATTGACTGTTCGCTCATCAGCAGGAGCATCTTTAAGGTCGTCAGTGTCAAGCCGAGTCAGTATGGCTGCAGCACACGCACAAGCAGAAGCTCAAGCTGCCAGAGCCAGGCTAGCCTATGCAGAGAAAGAACTGAGCATCAAAGTGGAAAAAGCAAGGTTAGAAGCAACTCTTGATGTGCTCAGCCTCCAGAAGGAAGCAGAGGTGATGGAGACAGCCGCAGCTCAGTATGAAGAAGCAGAGAAAAGTAACAAGTTCAGTTTCTTGCCCTTACAACCAACTACAGAGCAAAAAGTGAGTGAGTATATAAATAAGCACAGTCACAACAATGAGCCTTCTCAAAATATAGAGACTTTTCAACATAACTATACATTTCAAGAACCATACCAACCAAATGTTTACACGCCTTTCCATGCCAAACAAAAAACAAACGAATACTCCGTTCAGCCACCAGATGGAGCCACGCGACCACCACTAAGAGACATAGGTCAACAGCCAAAGCAATTTTCAAGTCCAAACAGTGCAGATAACACTACCAGTGACCTTGCCAGGTTCCTAGCCAAAAGTCAACTAGTAACCGGAGGGCTAACTAAATTCGATGACAAACCGGAGAGTTACCTCAGCTGGAAAGCCACTTTCCAGAGCACCATCAGAAATCTGGGTCTTACAGCTAACGAAGAAATTAACCTACTCATCAAGTGGCTCGGCCCTGAGTCTTGTGAACATGCAAAAAGATTAAAGGCAGTTAACATCAGATTCCCAGATGCTGGTCTGAACATGATCTGGGTGAGACTGGAAGAATGTTACGGCTCACCAGAAGCAATAGAAAACTCTCTGTTTACAAGATTACAGAACTTTCCAAAGCTTTCAAGCAAAGAGCCTCACAAGCTCCGCGACCTGTCAGACCTACTGTGTGAACTAGAAGCGGCAAAACTAGATGGCTATCTAACAGGTTTGAGTTACCTTGATACAGCTAGAGGAGTGAGTCCAATTGTGGAAAAGCTGCCTTTTCACCTTCAAGAGAGATGGACAATGGTAGGGTCACGCTATAAAGAAGACCATAATGTAAGCTTTCCTCCCTTCTCAGTCTTTGTGGACTTTGTGAAAGGCCAAGCCAAAGCAAGAAATGACCCTAGCTTCATCACAGCTTACAACCCTCCTGTCCAGCCAACAGTCAGTTACAAAAAAGGAAAGCCAACTAGTAATTATGGCCAAAGACCATCTGTTACAGTGCACAAGATAGAAGTGTCAGACACATGCAAAGACATTCAAAAGGAATGCCCCATACATCACAAACCACACCCACTGAAAAGATGCAGAGGTTTCAGAACAATGCTGTTGGAAGATAGAAAAAAGCTCCTCAAAGACAATAACATCTGTTATCGTTGCCTTGCTTCTACCACTCATCAAGCGAAAGACTGTAAGGCTACAATAAAATGTGAAGAGTGTGACAGCGAGAGGCATCTAGCAGCTCTTCACCCAGGTCCTGCACCACCAACATCCAAGCCTCCTCCATCCCCCAAAGAGCATGGCGGGGAGCAAGAAGTCACACAGAGCACTGACGTTACAGCCACATGTACAGAGGTATGTGGAAACGAGATCACTGGAAAGTCCTGCTCCAAGATCTGCTTGGTGAAAGTCCATCCTAAAGGTGAGCCACACAACACGAAAAAGATGTATGCAATAATAGACGATCAAAGTAATCAGTCATTAGCAAAGACAGAGTTTTTTGACATGTTTGCAATAAAAGGCACAACCACGCCCTACACACTAAAAACCTGCTCCGGTGTGACACAAGTAAGTGGCAGAAGAGCCTGCGACTACGTTGTTCAGTCATTTAATGGAAAAATTAGCTTTCCTCTCCCCACGCTTATAGAGTGCAATGATATCCCCAACAATAGGGACGAGATACCCACTGCAGAAGCAGCTTTGCATCACCCTCATCTGAGAGCTATAGCTAGTGAGATACCGCCCCTTGATCCACATGCTGGCATCCTGCTGCTGATTGGACGGAATCTTCTGAGAATCCACAAGGTCAGAAAACAAATATGCGGCAAGCATAACGAGCCATTTGCACAGAAGCTTGACCTAGGCTGGGTCATCATCGGAGATGTATGTCTGGGTAGCGCTCACAAGCCAAGCGAAGTAAATGCTCTCAAGACACATGTGCTGGACAATGGTCGCCCAAGCTATCTCACTCCCTGCAACAGTCGCTTTAACATAAAAGAGAGCTTCACACTGAGCAACTCCAAAGCCATTTCCAATCCACTGCCACCTCCAAGCCTACAAGCAAAGACCACAGTTGAAAGCTTAGGAGAGACTGTGTTCTGCCAAACCAGTGAAGACAACCGCCTTGCACACTCAGCTGAAGACCTCATATTTCTGAAAAAGATGGAGCAGATCTTCAAAGATGACACTAACAGTTGGGTCGCACCACTACCATTTCGAAGCCCAAGGAGCCTTCTCCCAAACAACAGGTGCTACGCCCTAAAGCGACTTGGGTCTCTGCGACGCACGCTTGACAAGAAGCCAGATATGAAGGCACACTTCATTGAGTTCATGCAGAAGATGCTTGACAACAAACATGCTGAGCTTGCACCACCTCGCCCCAGAGACAAAGAGACATGGTATCTACCCATTTTCGGCGTCTACCACCCACAGAAGCCTGGGAAAATCCATGTGGTGTTTGACTCCAGTGCTCAGTTTGGTGGAGTGTCTCTCAATGACGTCCTGCTCTCCGGCCCCGATCTTAATAACACACTCGTGGGCGTGCTCCTCCGGTTCAGAAAGGAACCTGTTGCTATCACAGCTGACATCGAGCAGATGTTTTACTGCTTTGTTGTCCAGGAGGATCACAGAGATTACCTTCGGTTCCTGTGGTACAAAGACAATGACCCGACCAAGGATGTTGTGGACTATCGCATGAGGGTGCACGTCTTTGGTAACAGCCCCTCCCCTGCAGTGGCAATCTACGGACTGAGGATGGCAGCAAAAGAAGCTGAAGACGAATATGGGAACTGATGCTCGCTACTTCATCGAACAAGACTTTTATGTCGACGATGCGCTTAAGTCTTTCTCAACAGAAGCTGAGGCAATTGATGTCCTACAGAGGGCCCAGAAAATGCTTGCTCTCTCTAATCTACGCCTACACAAGATAGCATCCAACAAAGTCAAAGTTGTGAGTGCCTTCCCTCCTAATGATAGAGCAAAAGAGATCAAAGACCTCGATCTGACAACAGACAAGCTCCCAGTCCAACGCAGTTTAGGTGTGTTATTGGGAACACCACATCAGACACATTCACGTTCGATGTTCCACGAGAGCAGAAGCCCTTCACTCGTCGTGGCGTACTCTCAACTGTAAATAGTTTGTTTGATCCACTTGGGCTCCTTGCACCCGTAACTATCAAAGGCAGACTTCTTCTCAGGGAGCTCACCAGTCGCAATATTGAGTGGGACAACCCACTACCACAAGACATGTACGATGAATGGAGAAGATGGCAAGATTCATTGCAGCACCTTACAACCCTACACACATCCTCGTACCTACCTTTCCTTCTCCATTTCGCAAGTCACCTATCTAGAACTCTGTGTGTTCTCAGATGCTTCAGTAAAAGCTATAGCAGCAGTGGCCTACCTGAAAGCTACACATGAAGATGGCCACAACGAAGTTGGTTTCGTCATGGGCAAAGCCAGACTCGCTCCAATGCCAGAGCTCACCATTCCCAGATTAGAACTATGTGCTGCAGTGCTTGCGGTAGAAATGTCAGAGCTTCTCAGAGATGAGCTGAAGATCAAGATTGACAAAATCACATTTTTCACTGACAGCAAAGTAGTGTTGGGATACATCCACAACAAAAACAGAAGATTCCACGTCTATGTGAACAAACCGTGTCCAGAGAATCAAGCAATCTTTCTCTTCCTGAGCAGTGGAAGTATGTCCCAACTGAGCACAATCCAGCTGATCATGGTTCTCGTTCCGTGGCTGCAGAGAAAATAGAAAGCACAACATGGTGGTCTGGCCCAGCATTTCTTCTCAACCCCAAGAGTGTTGCTCCTAAAAAAGGCCCATTTGAACTCGTTGACCCAGATTCAGATGTGGAAATTCGACAGAACGCTACTGTGCTGGTGACTAGAACCACATCAAGCAGTTTAGGTTCCACGCGCTTTGAACGATTCTCAAAGTGGATCTCTCTTGTCAAAAGCAGTAGCATACCTCCAGCACGTCGCTCACAGTTTCAAGTCCAAAGATTGTAAAGGCTGGCACCTCTGCAAAACAAGTCTCACAGAAGAAGCCTTAACTCAAGCTGAGTACACCATCATCAGATGTGTCCAACATGAAGTGTATGCTGAAGAAATCAAACGCATTAAGGCAAAACAAGATTTGCCACGCCTCTGTACAAGCTTAAGCCGATCATTGATGACAAAGATCTACTCCATGTAGGAGGACGCTTGTCAGAGTCAAGGCTCACAAGTCAGGAAGCCAATCCTCTTCTGATCCCAAGAAAACATCACATTGCTACCCTGCTCATTTCGACATCATCACGAAGCTGTCAAGCATCAAGGAAGACACTTTCACTGGGGGAGCAGTGAGAGCAAGTGGTTTGTGGCTGGTTGGTGCCAAGAGATCCATCAGCAGTTTCATCCATAAATGCGTTACTTGCAGAAAGCTTCGAGGAAAAAAACAGAGCAGCAAATCATGGCAGATCTGCCTGCGGAACGTTTACAAACTGATCCCCCATTTTCGTATGTTGGCCTGGATGTATTTGGACCATGGGAGGTCACAGCACGCCGTACTAAAGGTGGTCACGCTAACAGCAAACGATGGGCAGTCCTGTTTACTTGCATGTCTACAAGAGCCATTCATATTGAAGTTATTGAGACACTAAGCTCATCAAGTTTCATCAACGCTCTTCGTAGGTTTTTTGCCATCAGAGGGCCTGCTAAACAGTTACGGTCCGACTGCGGTACCAACTTCATTGGCGCATCCAAGGAGTTGAATCTAGGTCCTGAAAAGACTGGTAGCACAAGTGTGGACGACTATCTACGTGAACAAAGATGTTCCTGGGTGTTCAATCCTCCTCACTCATCCCACATGGGAGGCACATGGGAGCGTATGATAGGAATCGCACGGCGCATCCTTGACTCTATGCTCTTACAAGCAGGTAATCCTTTACTTACACACGAGGTCCTGACAACACTGCTGGCTGAAGTCACAGCTATTATCAACGCAAGACCCTTGGTGCCCGTCTCCTCAGATCCGGACGCACCTTTGATCTTGACTCCTATGACGTTGCTGACTCAAAAGACAAAGGCAATCCCAATTCCACCAGGAGATTTCACCAACGCAGACATGCTCAAACACCAGTGGAAAAGAGTACAAGTTCTTGCCGACACCTTCTGGACCAGGTGGCAAAGGGAGTACCTCAGCATGCTTCAGAGTCGTCAGAAGTGGCAATGCAACAAGCCGAACCTAAAAGAAAAGGACATCGTTCTTCTGAAGGACAAACAACTAAAACGGAATGAATGGCCCATGGGAATCATCGTGAAGACTCTTCCAAGCAAGGATGGAGTTGTGAGGAAGATCGAGGTTAAAGTGGCACGTGACAAGACTACAAAGACATTCTCCAGACCTATCTCAGACTGTATTTTACTGTTATCTCCCACTGTTTAGTTTATAGTGGCATTCTTAAAATAATGCCAGGCGGGGAGTGTATTGGAACTGTTTTATATCCTGTTCAGCCAGATCGCTAGAGGGCGCTAGTCGCAAATATAGCAATAGATTCAGCCAGTAGGAAGCTAGAAGCAAACTGCTAGCTGCAGAGTGACAATCAGTTCATCATGTGTTGTTTCTTTTCCATCTGATGCCATCTACTCATTTCTGATCCTTTGAGCAACAATATGAGTAAGTTTTTGTGTTAAATATCAATGTTAGGAGCTATATATACAGCAATTTGTGCAAATTTGTTGCATCTTATAAACGCTAAGTTCAGATAGGATAATGAAGTCAGTTTATGTTCTTGTTAGCATTGGCCCTTTATATTTGTATAGTATAGACACTGTTTGCCCTGTTGTTTACTGAGTACTGTGTTTTGTGTTGCAGTTTCACACTTTTTTGCATTAAAGCCTGCCAAAATACAACACCTGCCTGTTCCTTGGAGGAAACAAATGCAAGGGAGAGTTTAACTGGCTGTAACACTCAATTAGGGCACGAGGTCACGTTGGGTGAAACAGTACAACGACGAAACATGACTGAAAAAAACGACGAAACAAGACGAAACACGACGAAACACGAGGAGACACGAGGAAACAGGACGAAAAACGACGAAACGCAACGAAACACAACGAAACAGGACGAAACACGAGGAAACACGACGAAACATGACGAAAAACGACGAAACAGGACGAAACACGACGAAACACGAGGAAACAGGACGAAAAACGACGAAACGCAACGAAACACGACGAAACACGAGGAAACAGGACAAAAAACGACGAAACGCAACGAAACACGAGGAAACAGGACAAAAAACGACGAAACGCAACGAAACACGACGAAACAGGACGAAACACGAGGAAACACGACGAAACATGACGAAACACGACGAAACAGGACGAAACACGACGAAACACGACGAAACACGACGAAACACGACGAAACACGACGAAACACGACGAAAAACACGAGGAAACAGGACAAAACGACGAAACGCAACGAAACACGACGAAACAGGACGAAACACACGAGGAACGACGAAACGACGAAACATGACGAAAACGACGAAACAGGACGAAAAACGACGAAAAAAAAACGCCGAAAAACGCCGAAACACGACGAAAAAACTAGGAAACACTAGGAAACACGAGGAAAAACAAGGAAACACGAGGAAACACGACAAAAACAGGACGAAAAACGACGAAACAGGACGAAAAAACTACGAAAAAAAACAACAAAAAACAACAAAAAACGACGAAAAAACTAAACACGACAAAACACGACGAAACATGAGGAAACACGACGAAAAATGACGAAACACAACGAAAAACGATGAAAAACGACGAAACAGGACGAAAAACGACGAAAAACAACGAAACACGACAAAACACGACGAAAAACGACGAAAAACGCCGAAATACGACGAAACACGACGAAACACGAGGAGACACGAGGAAACAGGACGAAAAACGACGAAACACGACGAAACACGACGAAACACGACGAAACACGACGAAACAGAGGAAACAGGACGAAACACGACGAAACATGACGAAAAACACGACGAAACAAGACGAAACACGACGAAACACGAGGAGACACGAGGAGGAAACAGGACGAAAAACGACGAAACGCAACGAAACACAACGAAACAGGACGAAACACGACGAAACACGACGAAACACGAGGAAACAGGACAAAAAACGACGAAACGCAACGAAACACGACGAAACAGGACGAAACACGAGGAAACACGACGAAACATGACGAAACACGACGAAACAGGACGAAAAACGACGAAAAACGCCGAAACACGACGAAAAACGAGGAAACACTAGGAAACACGAGGAAAAACAAGGAAACACGAGGAAACACGACAAAACAGGACGAAAAACGACGAAACAGGACGAAAAACTACGAAAAACAACAAAAAACGACGAAAAACGACTAAACACGACAAAACACGACGAAACATGAGGAAACACGACGAAAAATGACGAAAACACAACGAAAAAACGATGAAACGACGACGAAACAGGACGAAAAAAACGACGAAAAACAACGAAACACAACAAAACAGGACGAAACACAACAAAAAACGACGAAAAACGCCGAAATACGACGAAACACGACGAAACACGAGGAGACACGAGGAAACAGGACGAAAAACGACGAAACACGACGAAACACGACGAAACACGACGAAACAGGAGGAAACAGGACGAAACACGACGAAACATGACGAAAAACGACGAAACAAGACGAAACACGACGAAACACGAGGAGACACGAGGAAACAGGACGAAAAACGACGAAACGAAACGAAACAACGAAACACAACGAAACAGGACGAAACACGAGGAAACACGACGAAACATGACGAAAAACGACGAAACAGGACGAAACAGGACGAAACAGGACGAAACACGACGAAACAGGACGAAAAACGACGAAACGCAACGAAACACGACGAAACACGACGAAACACGAGGAAACACGACGAAACATGACGAAACACGACGAAACAGGACGAAAACGACGAAAAACACGACGAAAAAACGCCGAAACACGACGAAAAACGAGGAAACACGAGGAAAAACGACGAAACACGACGAAAAAACGACGAAACGAAAAACAGGACGAAAACGAAACAGGACGAAAAACGACGAAACACGACAAAACACGACGAAAAACGACGAAACACGACGAAACACGAGGAAACACGACGAAACATGACGAAACACGACGAAACAGGACGAAAAACGACGAAACACGACGAAAAACGCCGAAACACGACGAAAAACGAGGAAACACGAGGAAAAACGACGAAACACGACGAAAAACGACGACGAAAAACAAACGAAAAACGACGAAACAACAGGACGAAAAAACTACGAAAAACAACAAAAAACGACGAAAACGACGAAACACGACAAAACACGACGAAACATGAGAAACACGACGAAACATGACGAAAAACGACGAAACAGGACGAAAAACTACGAAAAACAACAAAAAACGACGAAAAACGACGAAACACGACAAAACACGACGAAACATGAGGAAACACGACGAAACATGACGAAACACGACGAAACAGGACGAAAAACGACGAAACACGACGAAAAACGAAAAACGCCGAAAACGACGAAAAACGACGAAAACGAGGGGGAAACACGAGGAAAAACGACGAAAACGAAAAAAAACGACGAAAGACGAGGAAACAGGACGAAACACGACGAAACAGGACGAAAAACGACGAAACACGACGAAACACGAGGAAACACGACGAAACATGACGAAACACGACGAAACAGGACGAAAAACGACGAAACACGACGAAAAACGCCGAAACACGACGAAAAACGAGGAAACACGAGGAAAAACGACGAAACACGACAAAAAACGACGAAACACGACAAAACAGGACGAAAAACGACGAAACAGGACGAAAAACTACGAAAAACAACAAAAAACGACGAAAAACGACGAAACACGACAAAACACGACGAAACATGAGGAAACACGACGAAAAATGACGAAACACAACGAAAAACGATGAAAAACGACAGACCTGCAGCAGATTCAGCCTGAGCCACAGATGATGATGATGATGATGATGATGATGATGATGATGATGATGATGATGATGATGATGATGATGATGACGCTGGATGGAAAACGTTGGGAAATCGATGCCAAATATTTGGAATGTGGAAAAACACAGACTCAGAAAAAAGTAAAATCATGATCGCTTCAAAAAACTGCTACAAAACCGAAGTGGGTCGAGCAGATAATATTTGAAGGACATTTGAAATACTCCTGAAGAAGTAATTAGACTGTTCTCTGTATCAGACACAGACGAGTACAGGTACAGAACTCACCTGGACACTGAGGATCACAGAGAAACACGGTTCTACAAAAGAAAAAACTGATATTTAATGTTGAAAATGAATGTTTTTCATCATTGTGCCGTCAGAGTCTGGAGCATTGAGTCTGTTCCTTTGAGCTGCTGAAATTGACGTTGAAATGTGTCATCTGTGATTTCTGGGCCTGAATCCATCCATCATGTTCTTCCTCTTCTCCGAGGCCGGGTCGTGGGGCATCAGTCTGAGCAGGGACTCCCAGACTTCCCTCACCCCAGACACGTCCTCCAGTTTCCGGTGGGATTCAGAGGTGCTCCCAGCCCAGAGACATCGTCCCTCCGGCGTGTCCTGGGTCATCTCCTCCCTGAACCTCCACCTTAACCTGGAGGAGGGTTTGAGTCTGAATGATCCTGGGAGCTCTGTCGTCGGGGGCTTCATGGTTGGTCAGACTATCAGACTAAGAGCGGTTCAGAAGCTGTTTATATCGAGTGAACAATCAAGGCCTGTTATGTCACCGGGGCCCCACCCTGGAGCCAGACCTGGGGTGGGGGCTTGAGAGCGAGCGCCTGGTGGCCAAAGGAGCGACATGGGGCCGTCCTCACGTGGACCCACCACCTGCGGGAGGGTCCGTGAGGGGTCGAAGGCGGGGGCCTCGACGACCGGATCTCCGGACGTGGAGACTCTGGGGCCTTGGTAGAATTATAAAAAAAATGTAATTAAGAAAATAATAAATATAAAACTAATTCACCACGACCAAAGCCTTTACTGCTCATGTGATGCTATGATAGTGGCTCAAACTGAAAACACTCTGTTCCACCTTGTGATGTCATCATGTGGTGATACAGGAAGTGCTCCACTGTGTTTTTAAACTCCACACACCTTCATTTCTAGGATCATTCGGATCATTTCAGCTCTGCAGTTAAAAGGAGGTAAAGGTAAAAGGAGCTGTTCACTTGAAAACTACCACTTGATGACATCACAAGGTGGAGCAGAGCGTTTTGAGCGTTGGAGATGTGACAGACTCATAATAAAGTGAGACTCAAACATGTATAAAACTAAACTCCAGGTCTGTTTTTGAGGAGGAACATTCTAACGTGGCTGAAACAGTGTAACACAGGACCTTTAAAGATCTGAAATAATTCTCTGGTTTAGTTTCTCATCAGTCTAAAAATAAAGTTTTTTTTCCCCATAACTCAGAGAACAGCTCTGGGTGATTCTTAGAACGGGGTGTGGAGGGATGATACAGAAAACTCTGAATAGAACAGCGGCAGATGTTTGTATATTTCCCACGACGGCTCCTCAGTTTAGATCTCACTTTCAAACATTAACGTGTCTTAAACTTAAATGTGTCTCTCCTCAGTTCAGACTTTTTATCAGCAGCGCGTGAGGTAAAAATAAGTTTGCTGTGAACAATATGAAACATTTTACTGTCTCTGGAATCTAAGAAATGTGCTTCAAGACTCATCACTGTGGATAATTAGGATGTTCTGAATGTGCAAAGTAAGTGAGGAAAAACTTTGACCTGCTGCAAACTGTTTAAAATCAACATAAAGATTCTTGTTTTTCATATTTTTAAGAAAAGAAAAATAAAATAGTGCAGTTTGTACAAAGACACATCACAAGTTCACACTGTTTTTTGTGCTGCTTATGTTTCTGGGATGTTTCTCGGATGTTTCTCAGATGTTTCTCGATGTTTCTGGGATGTTTCTCGGATGTTTTGTGAATGTTTCTGGGATGTTTCTCAGATGTTTCTCAGATGTTTCTCGGATGTTTCTCGATGTTTCTGGGATGTTTCTCAGATGTTTCTTAGATGTTTTGTGGATGTTTTGTGGATGTTTCTCGGATGTTTCTGGGATGTTTCTCAGATGTTTCTCGGATGTTTCTCAAATGTTCCTCGGATGTTTCTCAGATGTTTCTTAGATGTTTCTTAGATGTTTTGTGGATGTTTTGTGGATGTTTCTCGGATGTTTCTGGGATGTTTCTCAGATGTTTCTTAGATGTTTCTTAGATGTTTTGTGGATGTTTCTGGGATGTTTCTCAAATGTTTCTGGGATGTTTCTCAGATGTTCCTCAGATGTTTCTCAGATGTTTCTTAGATGTTTTGTGGATGTTTCTCAGATGTTTCTCAAATGTTTCTGGGATGTTTCTCAGATGTTTCTCGATGTTTTGTGGATGTTTCTGGGATGTTCCTCGGATGTTTCTCGATGTTTCTCGATGTTTTGTGGATGTTTTGTGGATGTTTCTTGGATGTATCTGGGATGTTTTGTGGATGTTTCTCGATGTTTTGTAGATGTTTCTGGGATGTTTCTGGGATGTTTCTGGGATGTTTCTGGGATGTTTCTCGATGTTTCTCGGATGTTTCTCAGATGTTTCTCAGATGTTTCTGGGATGTTTCTTGGATGTTTCTGGGATGTTTCTCGGACGTTTCTCGGATGTTTCTCGGATGTTTCTCGGATGTTTCTCGGATGTTTCTTGGATGTTTCTCAGATGTTTCTTGGATGTTTCTCAGACGTTTCTTGGATGTTTCTCGGATGTTTCTTGGATGTTTCTCGGATGTTTCTCAGATGTTTCTTGGATGTTTCTTGGATGTTTCTCAGATGTTTCTGGATGTTTCTCGGATGTTTCTCGGATGTTTCTCGGATGTTTCTCAGATGTTTCTCGGATGTTTCTCAGATGTTTCTCGGATGTTTCTCAGATGTTTCTTGGATGTTTCTCAGATGTTTCTTGGATGTTTCTCAGATGTTTCTTGGATGTTTCTCAGATGTTTCTTGGATGTTTCTCAGATGTTTCTCGGATGTTTCTCAGATGTTTCTTGGATGTTTCTGAGATGTTTCTTGGATGTTTCTCAGATGTTTCTTGGATGTTTCTCAGATGTTTTCTCAGATGTTTCTGGATGTTTTTCTGAGATGTTTCTGGATGTTTCTCAGATGTTTGTTGGATGTTTCTGAGATGTTTCTTGGATGTTTCTCAGAGACGATGTTTCTTGGATGTTTCTCAGATGTTTCTCGGATGTTTCTTGGATGTTTTCAGATGTTTCTTGGATGTTTCTGAGATGTTTCTTGGATGTTTCTCAGATGTTTCTTGGATGTTTCTCAGACGTGTCTTGGATGTTTCTCGGATGTTTCTCGTAGTGAGGCACTTTCACCGATGTAGAACCACATTTCATTTGTTTTCTGTAGACTTCGCCCTGGGCTGTAACACAATCTCATGGCTCTGGCTGCATGTTTACGAGTGTTTGAACAGGCGAATTCAGACTCGAGCTGTTTAAACTGCAGCCAAACGTCTTCAGGAGCAGAGACGAGGCGTGATACTCAAACACGGGGGTTTCACTGCGAGCAGGTCGCTTCAGTCGCCCAGGAGACACGCAGCAGTGATGTACAGTCTCATTATCGAGCCTTAAAGTCGAGGAAAGTAAAGCAGTAAATCAGCCCTAGAACAGCTGAGTTTTCTGTTTCTTAAATATTTGGATTTCAGATTCACTTTAGAGACAGAGATATGGAGACTTCACTCATTTGAAAAAATAAATAAATTGTGTGTTATAATAATAATAATAATAATAATGCCTTACACTTGTAATGCGCTTTATCAAAGCTCTCAAAGCGCTACACTGAAGTCATTATTCGTTCATGCCACACTTGGTGATGGTAAGCTACTATTGTAGCCACAGCTGCCCTGGGGTAGACTGACGGAAGCGAGGCTGCCAGTTTGCGCCATCAGCCCCTCCGCACACACACTACTTTCATACTAGGCAATGTGTCTTGTTTTGACCTCTGCAGATAAGTGTCTTGCCTAAGGACACAACGACAGAACTTGGTCCGAGCTGGACTCGATCCTCCGACCTTCGGGTTGGGAGACCAACGCTCTAACCACTGAGCCACTGTCGCCCCAATTATTATATATATAGTTATAACTTGATTTGAGGAAAATATCAAACAGCTAATAATCTTTTTAAACCATGATTTTGTTCACACTTCACTTTTAAAGGCGCTGTACTTGATTTTTGCACAAAATACAAAACTAGTTCATTTTAAACCAGTTGCAGTGGTTCAAAGTTATTCTCCACTTACTTTGAACCAAATATTCTAGTGATTTCTGTAACAATAAAGTTAGCAACAATTCATTAGCATGCCAGCAGTGCACTTCCTGATCAGACACTAAAGGTTTTTATAATCAGATGCAGACAGCTCACTGCAGTCTTATTTTGACCTCTGCAGATACAGTTTATCTGCACTGGGCCAAGACAAATTTTGCTCAAATGCAGGAAAAAAATGTGTCCAGGCTGTTTAAACACATTTATGAGAGAAGAAGAAGAGAAGAGCAACAAATACACGAAATACAAATGAAAACGTGCCAGGCAATAATCTAAACCAGTCTTTGATACATTCAGCTGTTCAGATTGCAACTTTGATTGAACTTTGATAAATCACCCAGTCCTGGTGTAAAAACATGTAACTGATCAACTTTCATCAAGGAAATATGCAAACTCAGCCCTGCATCTGTAATCAAATCAAAATAACAGGATAAAAGTCAGAAAAATATAGAAGAAATATGCATAAGAGCAAGAATAAGCCCAAGGCCACAGCTTGTCACAAACTGAATCATTGTGAAAGCCTGATTTAACATGTTCCTGGAAGTGGAAGGTCCTATGTAACTTTCTATGTTTTGATCAGAGAAACAGATTTGACTCATGTCGTTGTTTTTAATGACTTGATTTTAACTGTTGACTCGGGGAAATCTGCAGTATTTTTGCCTTTAAACTTATCACAGTATCCTCCTGTCCCGCCTGAAGCATTTAATACTTCACAGTGTTTTTTTGTCCTTTTCCTGTGTCGTGTGATGTGTAAATGTTTATTTGTTGTGAATATTCTAAATAAAAACACACTTTTCACACGACATTATGATTAAGCTGCATAAAAACTGTAAAACTGTCATTTACACAGTGAGTTTAGTATTTGTGTTAAATGTTTAATAAATACAATAATGTCACGTCGTGTAATGTCGCCTCATATAACCTCTGTAAAAGCTTCTGAGCCAAATGGAGCCGTTTTTCCCCTGATTTTGCCTTGGATTCTACTTCGCCAAAATTGAAAAATCAACATTTATTGGAATCGATGAAACAAATTACATGAGACAAAGCAGGAGCGTAAGGGTTAAGTAAACACTGTGAGGTTTGTAGACAACAGGACAGAGTTGTTCACGTCTCTCGTCTGTTTGTGAGTGAAGACGAGGGAAGTGAGACGGGCCGAGTCGTCATAACAGGAATCAATCATTTAATCAGCGACTGGAACAGACAATAGAGCCGTGTGTCAGCGAGGAACTTTCTGATTCTGCAAGATTTAGGGTCAAACAAGTTTACAGCGGAGAAAAAATGAACAGATGAGCAGATGGAGGCTTTAATTGAACCTCAGACTTTTGATTTTATTTTTTGTATTTGTGCTTTGGAAGATTCTCCATGTTCAGTTACAGTAAGTAGCATCTTTTCAGCGCAATAAAAAAATGTTATACTCTATTAACTTGTTCTAAACCAGGGGCTATGTTTATGCACTACACTTATTCTGAAACTTGAGTGAGTTTGGCAAACGCTCCCTGAAACACGTCTGTGGATCCTGAGGAGGAACCATCGGGTCGTAATTCAAAACATGGTCCCACCAGAATCAGGCCTGTGGTTCCTGATCCCTGGAAAATGTCAAGAAATCACAAACAATCTGAATATGAACATCTAATCCTTCTCCCGGTTCCTTCTTCCACTGAGGTAACACGCTGCGTCCTGGGACCGAGCGATTCTGAGCACATCCTGCTCTCAAACCGGCCTGTGGTACGAGATGTCAGACCAGCTGAAGAAATGGCATTAATGTTCAGAGCAGAGGAAGTTTGGGGTTAAGGGCCACCCAGGTTTAAAGGAAAGTATGTCGGGGATAAATGCCGGGGTCCTGCTTGTGTTTCCGAATATTAATTTGACGTAGGCCTTAGTGATGTCTGTAAATCAATGTGCGGTTCAGGGATTCCCAACACGAGCTGGGATTTACTGTGAAAATCCACTGAATGTTTTTGGTTGTTATGAGGAAAAAGTCGTCGTTAAAGTCGACTCTTTAATGTTTGCTGCAAAAAACGCCTGTGCTTAAGACAAGTCGAGTCCTCGTTTTACTAATGCACAGTTACGTTATATTTAAGATTTAGGTTTACTTCACCAATCTTTTAATGAAAAATTGTACTTCGTGGTTGGAAATAAGGAGAAGTCAATAACTGTTACCATCGTGTTGAAAACTGGGCCAAAATTCCTCCTATATTTGACAAATAAAAACACAAGAAAACACATTTATTTTTTAAAATAGTTTTTCACTTGTACGAATCAGAAACAAAATATATTTCTTCCAAATTTTTAACATATTTTTCACCTTCTTCTTCTTGATTGGTGTCACAGCCTCAGCCTTAAGTTCTTTTTAATGTTTGAGTTTGTACATTATGTTTCGCGTGTCCCTGTGTCCAGCTCAGAGCCCGGGCTGTGGGAGCCCAGGGCCGGGACGGGACGACGGTTTTCCAGCCTGGACAATCCTGGGGCCACCTTCAGCCACCGCCCAACGACTGAAGAAGATTCAGGACGTCTGTTTGGGGGACACTTGTTTGGGGGACACTTGTTCGGGGGACACTTGTTTGGGGGACGCCTGTTTGGAGCTGCTGTCCTGGAGTGGTCTGTATGGTCATGTGTCTCTTGTGGACACTTCAGGGACAGTGTCTCTGTTGTGAGACACTTCGTCGTCAGGACTGACTCTGCTCCTGAAGATTTAGTTTTGTTACTGTAAAGTTTGTGTTTTTGTTACTTTACCTTTTGTTCTTGTTTAACTCTCACACTGTCGCCTTCATTTATATATTTAGTCCCTTTTTGTTTAGTTCACCCTTAACATCCCTGTTTATTAAATCACTTCTTAATTTACCACTTTGCGTCTTGCTTTTCTTTTACTTCCCTGTCCCCACACGAGCTGGATCGTAACAGTTGGTATAAAATTCATATTTACAGCAGGTAACGTCCCATTAAATAAAACTTTTGAGAATCATGTCGATCGCACTTTAACTTCATGTCACGAGGCCTGTCACAACAGCATATTTCACAGGACTTAACTAAAACTCAGGCACATTTAAGGTCGAACAACAGACCGAGCCGACAAACACAAACTGTAAAAATGTGTTTTTTTTTGTTCAAAGTATTTTTATTAAGCATTCAATTAGAAAAACAATTTTAAAACATCACAACTCTTTTCTCTTTTTTCCCCTACAACATCCAAACCCCAGAACAAACCCACCCTGTTGCACCATAAAAATATATATATATATATACAAAGAACATACATATGACACTACCCACTAAAGCAGTAGTGTCATTACTCCTGTGAGATGAGTGAGGGATCAATATCTCTAATCTTACTCAAAACAGGTTGCCAAGTACTGAAAAACGTATCGGTGCAGCCTCTTATAGAAAATCTGATTTTCTCTAACGTTAAATGGTGCACAAGGTCGTCAAGCCACAATCTAAAGGTTGGGGGTTGTTTATCCTTCCACTGGAGCAGTATCAATCTTCGAGCCAAGAGTGTAGCAAAAGCCATTATATTTTTATAATTCTTATGAAGGTGAATACATTTGAGTGAAATACCAAATATTGCGATTGTGGCTTCAGGTTCAAAGTTAGGCCCTAATGCTTCAGAAAGAAATTTAAAAATTGACTGCCAAAAGTTTCTCAGCTTTGAACAAGACCAAAACATATGTGACAGTGTCCCTGGCTCAGTTTCGCAACGATCACAATTACCATCAAGTTCCGGTTTGATCTTAGCTAGCTGTAAAAATGTGTTTTTGACTTCAGTGTCGTTAGCGCCTCCTTCAGACAGATTTAAGGCCCTGTCCAGCAGAAATCTGACCAGAACCGAAGAAGAATCTGACCAGGACTGAAGAAGAATCTGACCAAACTGAAGACGAGACTTGGACGAGCAGCGAAACGTCTTCACTTCTACAACGATTTTACAGATTTTATATTTTTCTTTTGCTGTGGACCAGACACACAGATCACTTTATATTTAGTTTCTATCTGTAATGAGTCACAGAAGTTATTAATTCAACCTTTTACAGCTTAAATCTTATCATACAACCAAAAAATAACCAAAAATGTCCCAGTAGTGCAAAGACAGTGTGCAACGATAAATACTGACCACGAAAAACATCGTTCTAACTTTCATACGTCAAACGATCAGTGAACAGTGATCACAGCGACGGGTCTGATGTGCACGACTGTATCTTGTGTTTTATGAATAATCTCCGTCCTCTAGACGCAGTTCGAGTCACCACTTTGCTGGTTTCTTTCTGGTCGTCTCTTTGAGCCTCAGAACCTCGATTGCCTCTGGTCAATTATATTTTTATGTGACATAATTCAATGAACAGTTGTCGTAAAATTCTTATTTCAAAATCCAACACAAACATCCCAGTGGCAGCGTCTCTCAAACGTCCCATTCATAAAGTGACGTCGTTCCACTGGTCCAGCCACAAATGAGTAATCTGTCTTTGGAGATAAATGATTCTGTAATTTACTGCTCTTTTAATCCACATTTTAGGGCCATGCCAAGTCGTCAGCGTTTGAAGAAATATGTCAAGTGCAAACCACAATGGGAATATCAGGTGTCTCTTTTCATACAGTGAGCCATTCATCGAAGGTTGTTATTTTTAATTTTCTAATCGCATTTGTGGAGAGGGATTTTGGGGTTTGGGTCCCTCAGAAGTGGAGGTGTGTTCAGTGTCCGACCGTGATGCCTTCACTGCCCTGGATTCAATCAGGACACCGCAGTGACTGAGGAAATGTTTGGGCAGCTCTTGTAAAATGAAGAAAAATCCTAAATATAACAGAGGAAAATCCAGTAAAACAGTTAACAGACAATAAAAATTCCACGTTTTATAAACAGGCCGTAATTTAAATGTGTGTTGACTTTGGCTCGGACACAGACACATTTCAGCGTAAACACGATCTGACCCAGTTTCTCATCCTCACGCAGCACGAACGACTCGTCACTTATGTTTTATTATCAAATATTATCAAAAACACGGCAATAAAATCACTTTTTTTCTGTTATTCCACAGATCTGCTGCTCAGGCATTTCTCCTAAAACCTGTGGAGCAGAAGCAGCTCGACATCCAAATGTGTCTGTTTTATGGGCTGATAATCAGGAAGTGTGGGTTAGCATGCTAGTGTTAGCTTAATTGAGGCGGTTATAGCCCATTATGGTCTCTGAAAGTTATGAAAACCTCTTATAAACTCATTGTGGTGAATAACTAGGATGTTCAGAATGCAGAAGGTACGTGGGGATTAAATCTGGACGACTCCAAACTCTTTAAAATCAGCTGGTTCTGTTTTTCCCAAAAAGGGCAGAGTGTCTTTAATGCCACACTGTGGAACATCCCAGGCAAAGACATAACATCTCCATGGAGACAAGAAGTTCCACAGTGCACCTCTGATAAACAAGAGGGACAACTTAACTGTTACACCTTTAAATCTGCTTTCACTCAACGCTATAATGTTTAAAATGATCCGCTGTATCTTTTATGAGACAAGAGACGAGTTTATGACCAATCAGAGAACAGCTGACGTCTGACTCTGTCCAATCAGAGAGAAGAAGACTGTGTATCAGTGAACAGCTGACGTCTGACTCTGTCCAATATATATATATCTGTGTATGTGATAAGAAGTGTGTATGTGTGTATGTGTCTGTGTGTATATATATATATGTGTATGTGTATATGTGTGTATGTGTGTGTGTATATGTGTATATATATGTATATATGTGTGTATGTGTGTGTATATATATATATGTGTATATGTGTGTATGTGTCTGTGTGTATGTGTGTATGTGTCTGTGTGTATATATATATATGTGTATATGTGTGTATGTGTCTGTGTGTATATATATATATATGTATATATGTGTGTATGTGTATATGTGTGTATGTGTATATATGTGTATATGTGTATTTACACTGTCGTCCCGGATCATTAGTTCAAACATAAACGTGGATCAGACTCGGGTCAGTTCTGCTCAGAGTCTCTGGTTAAAGTCCTTCTGTCTTCTGAACATGTGAACCTGTGATTATGTGTTTTATTCTCCGTGTGTGCGCCCTGAGCGAGATGTTAGCATCACCCACAATAAAACTCCTCTGACGTCTCAAAGTCCTGAGAGTCGTTCATAAACTAATCACAAAGAATCATTAGAACGACAGGAATGTGATGAAGGAATATGTCTGGACCAAACATATTTCTGTTTTTCACATTTTTAAGGCTCTAAAAACTTGTCCTTGTGCTATTTTGTCTAATTCACACATTTGTGTTTTTTTCCATTATTTGAGAATTTAAGATGTGTCTCATGTCATTTCTGAAGCTGTGATCACGGTGCTGGTGATTCACTGTTTGAGACACAGAAGGACAGAGTTTTCTAAAGACTCTCTGCCTCTGTGTCACGTCTGAGTGACACTGATTACAGCCATCAGCACATCCCAGGACGTCCCGGGACGGAGCCACTTCAGGCTGTGAGCTCATTGTTGAGGTTTCGAGGAGCACACTGGAGAGCGCAGAGGCGATGTCCCAGATCAAGCACATTTATTTAAACTTGCAGGTCTGGATTTATTCACACAAGTATATGAGAGGACACGAGTATAAACACACTGAGTAATTGAATTCTTAAAAAGGTATCGCGATGGAAAGACACGTTCTGTCTGCTCTGGTGGAGTCTGGGACAGAATCAGGGTGATATTGATTTTGATCATTTCTTTGTCTGTTTTTTGACTCTCGATGAGCAGCTCTGTAAATGTGTAAGTACAAGTTTAAGTATGAGACTGTAATACTGCCCACAAATGTGCACAAATATCACTTAACACTCTCTTTTTATTATAAACTAATGAATCGATATTTAAATCCTGCATCTGTCCTGAGGTGAAGTGCCTTGCTCAAAAGCAGCACTGGTGGCTCTGTTTTTCAGCAGATCATTCGTCATCTCTGTTTTACAAACCATGTCCAGATCTTAACCCACAATTATTTATCTTTTAATATTATCTACAAAAATGTGCAAGTCGAGCGAGAGAAACAGAAGTTAAATATGATCAGTATTTGTTGTAAAATATAAGTCGTGATAGAATTTTCCAGTGAAACTTTACGAAGAAAATAAGTGTAATTTGACAAATAAAACAAATATTAGTCTTGTCTTTTTTCCACAGTGTTATGAGTAAAACTGTATTTAAATGAACGTTTAAAAACAAAGCTCAGTTCAGTCTTTTTCATAATAATCCCTCGTTTGTCTTTGGCCTGATTGGTTCATTTTGTCGCGTTTGGACAAAACAAAGCAGCTCTTGGCCGGTTCTGCTCCACGTCTGCTGCTCCCTGCTCCAGTTTCACGCTTGTTTGAAAATGTTGTCACCGATTTTCCTCTTAAATCTGAAACACTAAACACATGCGTTAAAAATTATGGCACTTTAACGGCTGTAAATGAAAAGACAAATTATTTTTGGGCATAAAACGTCTTGATTGATTTGCGGCGCTGAGGTGTGAGTCTCTGAGGTGCTGTGCTGTTATGGCAGATGATGTCAACTTTTTCCACATTATTTTAATAGGAACGAGCTAATGCTGGATCACGTATTACAGGGACACACGCCAGGTTTGTAACAGAAATAATACTGAATCAAGACATAAACACTTGATATTAAAATAAATCAGTTGAATTAATTAAAACCGGTTCTGCTCTTGGTGAGTACAGTACAGTGAGCACATGTGGAGGTGACAACGACGAGAAACTCCTGGAAACAGACAGTGGAAGACCAGAGAAAGACAACACCTCCATGGTTTTTAGGACAATAAAAGCAACCGAAATGAAACAAACAAACACGCTTAGGTTAGACCATCAGAGTAAAAAATGAACAAACTGAGAATCCTCCTCTAAAAGAGTAAATACTTCAGAGTTCAGTTATGGGAAAGAATGCACCTTCAACATGGAATAATTTACAAAAAGTCTTGAAATTACAAGAACCGACTTCAATAGTTCAGTTCAAATCTATGTTGAGAGGTTTGGAAATGAAGTTTATGATTTGTAAATGTTTTTAAGAGTCCATTTTTGTGTTGAAGTGTCTGTGTGAGATGTGACTGTGCTGCTGGGTTGATTATTGTTTGTTCTGCCTCGTGTGTTGCTCTTTCCCTCCCTCACCTGCCTGAGTCTGGAGCTGGGCGGGGCTCCTGGCTCCTCCCACACGCACCTGGAAATCATCATCATCATCATCATCATCATCGTCATCATCATCTTCATCATCATCATCATCATCGTCACCGTCATCGTCATCATCCTCATCATCGTCCTCCTCTTCATCATCATCATCATCATCATCATCATCATCACACCTGTGAGCCTGATCATCGGTGTGTTTGACGTGAATACACTTTGTTTGGCTTAGTTCATGTTTTTGCCTGTTTTCTCCTGCTCCTCTCCAGACCCTGCTCCTGGGACCAGCTCAGCCCCTCGCCTCAGCCCCTCGCCTCTGACCCTGCCTCAGCCCCTCGCCTCTGACCCTCGCCTCTGACCCTGCCTCTGACCCTCACCTCAGCCCCTCGCCTCTGACCCTGCCTCTGACCCTCAGCCCCTCGCCTCTGACCCTGCCTCTGACCCTCGCCTCAGCCCCGCCTCTCTGACCCTGCCTCAGCCCCCTCGCCTCTGACCCTCGCCTTTGACCCTCGCCTCAGCCCCTCGCCTCTGACCCTGCCTCAGCCCCCTCGCCTCTGACCCTCGCCTCTGACCCTGCCTCTGACCCTGCCTCTGACCCTCACCTCAGCCCCTCGCCTCTGACCCTGCCTCTGACCCTCAGCCCCTCGCCTCTGACCCTGCCTCTGACCCTCGCCTCAGCCCCTCGCCTCTGACCCTGCCTCAGCCCCCTCGCCTCTGACCCTCGCCTTTGACCCTCGCCTCAGCCCCTCGCCTCTGACCCTGCCTCTGACCCTCGCCTCAGCCCCTCGCCTCTGACCCTGCCTCTGACCCTCACCTCAGCCCCTCGCCTCTGACCCTGCCTCTGACCCTCAGCCCCTCGCCTCTGACCCTGCCTCTGACCCTCGCCTCAGCCCCTCGCCTCTGACCCCCTCAGCCCCTCGCCTCTGACCCTCGCCTCTGACCCTCGCCTTTGACCCTCGCCTCAGCCCCTCGCCTCTGACCCTCGCCTTTGACCCTCGCCTCAGCCCCTCGCCTCTGACCCTCAGCCCCTCGCCTCTGACCCTCGCCTCTGACCCTCAGCCCTCGCCTCTGACCCTCGCCTCTGACCCTCGCCTCAGCCCCTCGCCTTTGACCCTCGCCTCTGACTCTCGCCTCTGACCCTTCCTCTGACCCTGCCTCAGCCCCTCACCTCTGACCCTTGCCTCTGACCCTGCCTCTGACCCTGCCTCTGACCCTGCCTCCCTGCACCAGTACTGTCCTCCTCGTCTTTCTCCTGGACTCTGGCCTTCACCCTGCTCCCTGCTCCTCGTCGGATCTTGTTCTGCTCACTACTTCTAAATAAACACTAAACACTTCCCAGAGTTCTGCATTTCTCGGTCCGTCCTGCCTGAACATTATTTCGTTAATGATCTTAATAGGACTTTCCTGGTTAAATAAAGTTTAAATTTAAAAAAAGAATCAACTCCTTATCATGAAATTGTACAAAAATCTTGTCGTTCGTAATATTTTTCCTTGTGTTTTTGGTCTCGAGTCCCAGTAACAAATCATCACCTTCACAATCCAAACAGACATTACTCAAAGTTCATTCCTAGAGAAAAAAAAGAGCGTTACACCACAAACTTCAACCTCCATTAAAGACAGTGATCTCAGCCTACTGTCCCTGCCTCCTCCTCCTCGGCAGCAGCTCTAAAAGCCGTAGATGTGCGTCTGACAGTGAGGTGGGCTTTTCTCAGGCTCGCAGGATGACACCGATGGGGAAGAGTCGTTGGGGCGTTGTGGGGAGGACTGGAGCCTAAAGCGTGATTTACTTGACCTCACGGCTCTGCAACTCTCCGCCAAACACTCATTAATTCCAAGGGTCAAGCCGTCCGGACATAAATTGGAGAAAATCGGGACGTGGATGAGTTCCAGACAGACTATAAAGAATGATGAAATCTAAAGCCCGCCTACTTTTCTCTTCACTTGTAAACTATCACTATCACTTAATTGTAATGTTTCAAAAAAGTAACAGATAAAATGCAGAGAAGTATGTGTCATGTGCATTAAATTGTCCATATCATGCACATGTTTGGTGATAAGCTGCTGAAAGAATTCAAGGCCCTAATTAAACAGTTTGGATTTGTTTAAAAATGAAGAGAGAAAATACACAAGGATCCTCTGAACTTCGGGGGTTTGAGCTCTTTCTTTTGGTTATACTTTCCCAATAGTAAATGATTTTTACTTTGACATGAATTCCTGCAACAAAAGATTACGAAGCCCTCGTTATTTTGGCCTAAAACGTCATCAGAGGTATAATACTCCCTACAACAGAAGCACAGCCTGGACTGGACAGGAAAATACGTTGAGATAAATGCATTTTAAACAAATTAAAGTTAAAAAATATGCTAACTAGAGGCTTCTTCATAGAAAATATGTCTGAATATAGTGTGAATATCTGAAATAGTTTGACATTTTGACTGAATAATGCCACTGTCTTGACTTATATACTTTACTTTCATCTAACTGCATTTATCCTAAAGGCTCGTTACACCATTAGTCACTTTTTTTTGCTTTTACAGTTCAGGTCAGCTGTCTGTCTCGCCCCAGAATCACAGAAGTCACTGTGAGGGAGGAGCCCAGTGGAACGTTTTGTGCTTATTAGGCAGCAGCAGCAAACATGGCCGATGTTTTATGCGATTATCTAGAATGAGGGATATTTTTCTCTCTCCCATCCATCCCGGAGCCTTGGCCTGTCTTTTGTTTTGGGAGGAACAGCAGGCCTGAGAGGGGAAGCCCAATAAATTACACTAATGCACACGTTTAGTTGGGCTCCAATTCCCCCTGGCCCCTTATCAAGACTACTCCAGTGAGAATGTAAACTACCTCTCTGTGTCTGCCTCCCCAGCCCCAATATTTAATGTTATCGCTCACTAAAACAACTCCACTGTTTATGTTAGTGCAAATAAAGGGCAGATTACTCCAGCTTTTTCTCACTATTTCACTGGACGCGCAGATAAGACAGGCAAATAGCTGTCCAACAGGGCTGCCGGGCTCGTTAATTCACAGAGATAGATCCGCTTTGGTGTAAACAGTGAAGTCATGTTGAGGGGATTCACACCCCCAGTTTATACAGTCGACTTTTCCACTATCATCACTTTAACAACCCATGACTTGGCGATTTAGATTTCTGAAAAACAGTATTTCACGTTTGTGGGAATTAGACTAAATTGGATTATTTGAAAAGGGGCAGCGCAGTTTTATAAACATGAGTAAAAGCCACAATTACCCAAGAGGCCCTGGTGTTAGAAGAGGAACAGATATAATATCCACATGACAAAACTGAATGTACATCACAAATACACAGCACAAAGGACAAAACAAACCACATACAGTTCATAAACACACAACAGGCTCCTCTGTGTTTTCAGGTGTTTGTGTGTTACCCGCCGCTCTCTCTGTTTGCTGTGTGTGGTTTGTTGTTCTCTAGTTTTGAGTTTCACCTTCTGGCTCCTTTGGCCGATCGGACTGAAGATGAGGTTTCTCAGAGGGATCAGAGTCTCCTCTCTCAAACCTCTGGTGTTTCTTTGGCTGATGAAACCTGCCATTTCATGCACTGTTTTGTATATTAAACATAAATCAGTAAATTTAAGAAGATCTGACTAATTTAATAAGCCACACGTTTTAAAAATCCACAGTGGTGGTAATACTTTTTGTTATTTTGTTTTGTTTTATCCATTTATAGTTAATCTAAAGTTCAAATGATTCACTTTTTTATAAATCCGACATACTGGATACTGTGGATAAACTGATTAACAATCTGCAGCTTTTCTCCTGAAACATGTATTTGAAGATGATGAGAAGCTCTGTCTGTTGTATTAAAACATGCCCAGCCTTTTAGAGATATTTAGGTGCAGCTCTTCTGGGGCAAAGATGTAACACATTTCACTGATTGTGTGAGTTTAGGGAGAATTATGTCTTTGAACGACCCTGCACAAATAAAACAGTGTCATCTGCATAAATGATGCTAACGTCAGGGCAGGTTGTAGGCAGATCATTCATATAAACACTAAATAAAAGTGGACCTAAAATTGACCCCTGAGGGACCCCTGTGGTTACATCCTTAGCCTTAGACAGACCTGATGATACTGAAAACTGTTTCAGTGATTTTTTAAAGGGACTGTGTTGCAGACAGGGCTGAATTTACTATATTTTGGTCTAAAATAAAATAAATAAAGAGATGACTGAGAGGCTCTGATATTAACTTTGGCTCTCATATGATTTTTCCATTGAAATTTATGTCCATTTGGTTGGTCTTTTTTGCTATAGCCATCTGTCAGTTTTTAATGTGATCTCGGGTTATTTTTGAATTTTCCTGCACATTATTCAGTCCTGCAATAAAAAGTTGGCTCTAGTTTTTCTATTTTCCTTCACAACCTTGATTCTCAGCCACATAAATTGATTGAGCAGCTTTAATCTCGATATAAGTCGTTAACACATTTCATATTTAGATCACATGTTGCCTTTTATTGTTCTGGAACTCCTATATTCACAGAAAACAGTGATGTATATGATGATGATGATGATGATGATGATTATGACATGTTTAATAAGTTTCAGTTTAGTTTTTGATGCTCCCTTTGTCACTCCCCCTTTAGAGCGCTAACACAACACAATCGACAGTAAACTAAAGAAACTACGGCACACAGCATTACGTTTGTGAAGTTGTACTGTTCTGTTTTGTATCATGATTTTCTGTATTTATGAAAAATGTTTGTGCAGGAGCGAAGGAGAGATCACGAGATTACTCAAACATGCATGGATGGATGAGATATAAAACTTCTTCAGGCGTGTTTTTGACGAGAAAACAATGATATAACATTGTAGGAGGCTCCAAAAAGTACATTTTGCATAATACTCCGTCTTTAAGCCACAGCACATGGACAGAAGTAGAAATTAAGCAGTAAAAGTCCTCGTAAAATACAGTAAGTACAGTATAATCCTGCATCATGATGTTGACAGTACAGGCAAAAAAAAAAAAATGCGATTGTTGCGCCTCGTGGTAGAGTAGTGCTGCACGCTTGCATTATGTTTAGTGCCCTCTGCTGGCAACAAAAGGTAGTGAGTCATATTGAAAAGGCAAAAGCAGCACAGTCAATTAAAGCTATATCACAGTAACAGACCAATGTTTGTATAGAGAAGGTAAAATAACGTCTGAAATGATGGTATCAAGACCAGAACACACTGGAGCACTTCCTGGTTTCAGCTGCTGAAGGTGTTGAAGTGAAACGGAGCTTTTCTGTGAATCCCTTTACTATAAAAGATGAAGAGAGTAGAGTAGGGCTGTCGCGGTGATGTGGCTCAACACTGCGGTATTACAATATTGTGGTTATGCAAATTAAACTAAATTCTACACCAGGAAACTACAAATATGTGTCACCTTCAAGAAGATTTAAGACGCCTTAAGTGTTTCAGACACCCAGCTTTACAGGCCCACACAAGGAAAGCAAAACAAGCATAACCCCGATGATAAAAGCAGGCCAGCCCCAGGTTTATTTGTACTTCCATCAGCTCACGGTTGAAGTTAGGGGCTAATGAGACAGCGGCGTGCCCGGGGAGGATGCATGGCTGCGGGATTGGGGTTATCTGGTCGCTCCTTCTCCACTACTTTTAATCAGGCTCGGCTCAGGACACTCCCGTATCAGCGCTAGTCCATCACAGAGCGGCAGACAGACAGGGAGAGCAGCTGAAGAGTGCATTAGTAAGTTATGGCCCGCTGGTTTAGCTTTAGCCGCTGTCATATTGTAAAGGTTTTAACACACGCACCTACATAGCTCCGACAAATTTATGTGCGAGGAGATAGAGATGAGACAACGCAGTAAAACCAGCAGTCACATACATTTAGGGAGACTCCGCAGGGCCGGACACTTAAAATACTTGTCTGATTTTTAACAGAAGGGATGTCAGGAAGACGCTTTGTGTAAGTCAGATGGATAAGGGAATTTATCAGGAGTTTAACGACTCACATGTACAATGGACGGGAGTGAGTGCTCTGTTACACCAGCTTTTATGGGGATTCGCCAGGATATATATATAGATATCTCTTATTTTATATTATTTGACACAACTTTTAATATTTTTCAGTTGAATTATTTTGTATTATTGTTATGTTGGTACTGTGTGAGTGCCCAAAGTATGAATCAGAAGTATGTCTAAAAGTCTAAAAGTCTAAAAGTACTAGTACAGATCCTGCTGTCATATATGTTTCAACGACATAAAACACATTAATGGAAACTGACAGAATGTTTGCAGTCACTGAGTGTGTGGAGAAAACTGACTGAGTTTAAACGTCATGCCTGTCCTGCCAAATGTCCTGCTTGTTACTCGTGATAATGCACAATCAGAGCATATTCTGAACTTCTCAGAGCCACTTTAATATTTGAGAATGTGAAGATCAAGGCTGTGGTTAAAAGACACAAAGGTAGGACTGTAAGATGGATCAGTTAAGTACAAATGATTAAGCTCCTTCAAAGCTTATTTAATGCCACACTGTGTAACTTCTGTAGCTGTCTCCCGGGGATGCTACTGCTTTGTCTGGGACGTTTGGCATTGTAACATACACTGACCTTTAGCGGTAGGAGGTGGGACAGAAGACAGCAGCACAGGTGTGGTCCACGATCAATTATCATCTCCTCCAGCAGCAGAACTTAGTGTGATTGTTTCAGGCCTTTATACTGTCCCACAAACTGGAGAAAAAATATTGTTAAGAACTAGAGGTTAGTTCTTTAGCTCTTTAAAACCTCCACAAAACCAAATAAATCCATAAACCAAATTAACTTCATATATATATATATACACACATAAACCCTAAAACCAAGCACCAAATATATTTAAAATCCATAAACCTTTAAAATGCTGAACATGCCTCCCCTGCACATTCTCCACCTCAGTCCTGCCCTGGAACCTTTGTAAAGAACTCGTTTCCCTGGGGACGTCTGACACCTGGACACAGGGACACAGGAGGGAAGTTAAACATATTTAAAACACTATTCACTAAAAACACTCCAAATTACACAACACAGCAACACTTAAAAACATTCTTAAACATGTACTGCGCATTTCAAATTTAATTAATCAGCTGTTAACTTTACATGTGTCCTCTTTTCTCCAGGACACAGTCAAAGTGCCACTGTGCCTCCAGATCTAAAACTGGGTAAAAGCAAAGACAAGTTAAATAAACATATTTAAATCCTTTTGTGCAATTGTCTTTTTCAAAGTGCAAATAATGTTCAAAGTGTGTTAAAGTGTAATTTAAAGTGCATATATGTTATCTTGGTAAAAAATGGGCTGTTTGTTGCAAAATCCCTTGATCTCTCCACAGATCTGACTTGTAACGTGGTGTGGAGGTGCTTACTCATCTCCATGGAGATAGAGAAGTTTAAAGTCATGCTGAGAAACATTCCAAAACATCTCTAAAGCATCCTACACCAAAAAAGTGACACAGAGCACATCTATTTACATGATTTTAGGATTTAAAAGTTACATATTGTGCCAGCTCAGATTATTTCAGCAGTACAAAGCTCTAATCGTGTCCTGTGGATTTTTTCCCATATACTTGAAAAGAAGTTATAAAAAATGCTAAATGATAATGATCTACGCGGGTCTCACAGTGGGAGCAGTTGAGAGACACTCATCTGTTACAAATCCTGATAATGGCCGTGTTAGTACCAGACGCAGACACACTTATCTCCTCCAGCACGCTCATTATTTACGCCTGTATGTGTTCTCTGTCCAATCGGTTTAACTTGGAGCGTGATTTAGACGCTCCGAGTTACTCACCACCTCGACTTGACCCGCTCCCACCTAATCGACGCCCACGCAGCACCAAACAACCGAGATACCTTCTTTTATGTGCATCTAAATATCCTTTCCTCTGCCCCAGTCAAGGCAAAATACACAAATTCCTCACAAATCACTCACGCTTGATGTTTCAACCAGTTAAGTCAATAATGGCAGTGATAAGTAAATTCGCAGGGATGACTCTGAGGCGTTCTGTGTCTATGCTCAGATCCTTATTGCAAAAACATGTGCCACAGCTATGAGTGATGGGCCCCGGGGAGACATACCATTAGAAATTAGAGAACAATGTGGACAATTACATTTTCACAGTGGAAAGAGGGAGTGGCAGCGTCATCACATTTTGCAATAAAAATCGTACAATAATGTTGGATGATTTAAAGATCAAGATGTTAAGTAACGATCCGCAGACGTCAGAGTCCGTGAGCAGGAGGGAGTGGCACCGTGACACGTCTTTATGGGGGATAAGCCTTGAAATATTAAGATAAATCAATACAAACCTCACTACACCATGTTCACACTCATGTTCTGCTGTTGTATATATTAACCTCAAAGTATTTTATTTTATTTTTAAGCATATCGTTTTCAAACTTTATGCATGGCCTTTTTTGTATTTGTATTTATTCAGTGTTTTTATGTTGCACTTTATCACCAAAGTAAGTTCTTAGTTTGTGAGCTGTGTTCAGATTCTGATATATTTTATTAACTTCTTTTATATTATGTGTATATTTGTACGTGATTTGACACTTTACTTAAGTTATTTTGAATTTTATTGGCACTATTTGTTGTTATCATTGTAATATTTGATGTGTCTGCAGTTAAAATCTTGTGAATCAATAATATTTGTCTAAATAAGAGTGAAACATGTTCCAATGACAAACTCACACACAGCCAGTGACAGACTGACGCTGTTTGTAACGTGAGTGTGTGGAGGAAAGTTTTAAATATCCAACCGTCACGATCCCAGTCTGTCCTGCCTTTTTGCACTGTTTTCCCTCCTCCCTTCTGTATCTGAGCCTGAAGCTGGGTGGAGATTTGGACTCCACCCGTGCACATCTCCACCTAATCTGCATCAGCTGCACCTGGGGAGGACACAGGACCATGGGCCTGACACTCGGCTCCAGATCGTCCTCGTATCCACAGTGGTACAGCTCTGCGTGACTCAGTTTTATGTTTGTTCTGACTCTTTTAAAGTCGGATGTTCTTGCTCCTCGTCAGATCTCACTCCCTGGACCTGCTCAGCTCCTCTGTCTCTGACTCTGCTCATCTCGTTTCTGACCCTGCTGCTCACGCTCTGCCCCTGGACCACGGCAAACTCTCCGCTCTCAACTCCCAGATCGATCGACCTTCATTTGCACATTTAAAACTTTCACTAAACATTGTTAATCTTTTCCCTGAGTTCTGTCTCTCTGGTCCCTCCTGTCAGTCGTTACGAAACATACCATTCGTTTTTAAATGTCATACCTACCACACAAGATGATGATTTTTTTGTTCATAAAGCACATTTACAGCTTCTGCCAATTTGATTTTTACAGAATTTAAGTAAAAACAAAAAGGTGCCAACAAGACCAAATGAGGACGATCGATCATGGAGAAATGTCACCTGCAGCAGAGAATTTACAAAGATAAAATGTTAAATAAATAATGATCAGCATATGTGATAGACTTGGAGAACAGCAGGGAGTGGCACCACATGTCAGAGCCTCCACACTGCAGTATAAGTTACATTAAAAACAGGATTTGGCTGCGACAGTTTGGGTTGTGAGTGCTTACATGTGCAACTTTAGAGCAGGTGGCTTTGTGTCTATAGCAGTAAAATTACATATGCTTATAATTTCTTTTGACAAACTAGTACTTATAAAAAGCCACAAATAAAGCTGTTTAACTGCTGATGACATTAAAAGAACTGTCCCATTGGCAGTAATTATAGACTGTGTAACGTGTGTGTCGTGTGGCTTCAGCTCCTGCAGCACAAGTGTAACGTAATAGACTCCAGATGTGTCTCTGTTTAGAGCCACAATCAATAGTCAGTGTTTTTCTCTCTCCACCTCAGACAGTGTTTATGATCAGATGTGTTAACCAAGTGTAAAAGTGTGTGGGGGGAATGTACTAATTGGTTTTCCCACATGAGGCTTGTTTTGGGGTAAAAGGCCTGATGTAGTGAGAGGATAAATGTGCACAGCAATATTTAAAAGTGTAAATATAAATATGGTTCATATTAAAGAGAAAAGTGACCACATAAATATATTAGAACAAACCTAATGCAGCTTTGATGACGTGTTAATAAAGATGTCCATTAAAGAGGAGCTATTACATTTCTACAGGGTTTTAATTGTTCTTTATTTGCAGAAAATAACATATTAAAATGTTTCTGTTACATTCTGGACAGACCTTCCTCTTTCTCCTCGCGTTAGTGCTGCCTTAAAACAAACCGTGTGTGTTCCACTGGTGAAATTACAGGTTTGTGACGTCTTTCATACCTTATATCTTGTATAAACATGAAAAGTTGGCGTGTAGGAGAACTTGTGGGCTGGGCTTTGTACAAGAGGCGTGGACTCGTACTACTGACCGTGAGGAGGGTTTGAATAGGGCTCAGGAGAGATCACATTATTATTCAAACATGACACTTCATGGCTTTGATGAGGGAATAAAACTGAATAATACCTCCTCTTTAATGTGCAAAAAACAAACAGACGGTGTAATCAAATAAACAGATAGATCCAATCACAATATAAAACAGAGTATTTGTGAAAACGATACACCTGATGCTTTTATAATATTTTACTGTATGTTTCAGGCGACTGTATTTAAGTTCTAGCTAAACTTTCTGTTTCCACGTTTCACTTCTTGTTTCTTTCATTATTAGAGGTTTTGGCCTTTGCAGAGTCTCCACACTCACCGTTTAAGTCACTTTAGGCTAGTGCCACTATAAAACAATATATCACAAACAATACATTTAAAAACTGGCTAAAACATTGACTTTGGGGGGTGACAGATACCTCGGAGTGTGGCAGTACAGATGCTGCCCTTGAGAAATGGGGTTGAAGGTTCAAATCTCTGGACTTCTCTGATTCTCTCTGTGGAGACGATCACTGATCTGAAATAATTAAAGTAACATTAACACAAGCATTTAGCCACATATTCAACATTTAGATTCATTTATTTTTATTAAAACAGCCGTTAAGTTAGTTATCCACAGATGTCTATAAACTGATCTGTGCTGATTTATTAAAAGTCAAGGGGAACCCGAAGTGAGCAGAGACTAGTGAACTCGATATAACTTTAGAAATAAGAGAAGCGACTTTTATAGCCCAGAAACATGTTACAATTTTGTGCTGAACAGACTTTACTAAGTATTGATGAGTAATATTTCTAAGTTCTGGCTGAGTGTGAGAGGGAACCCCCCCCTCCTAATTTGTTTTATTAATAACTTTCTTGATGTGGCTATTTATTTTTGGCACTTCTGCACTTTTTTGCAGAATTGTGTGGGGGCGGAGATGACATTTTGTTTGAAGCGATAAGAGAAGTGTGCATTATAAACAGACGGGCCGAGAGCCGGAGGAGGTCGAGGTGTGACCCAGGCCCATAATGATTACCTGATGGATGGAGTCAGCCGGAGTTCAAGCCACAGTCAGGACGGGGCAGCGAAAGGTCACGGAGCGGGAGAGGTGCAGGCCGCAGTATATCGAGTCCACAAAGAGAGAATATCTATCTGGGTTAAATACAACAGCTTATATTTTCAGATAACAACAAAACAAAACAATTAACCAGGTTTATACTGAATTATTTATACTATTATTACAGTAAATACTAAATAAATACAGTGAATCACCATAGAAACCACAGTGAGAGTCAAGAGATGATGATGGTGATTTATAGAAAGCACTGGTCACTTTCACATCCCTCAGACCCACTTCCTCTCACAGATTTAGTTGAGTACCGGGCTCAGTAATAATAGTCTTTCTTTTCACGTGTGGTCAAAGTAAAAACATTTCTCTGACAACAAACAGTTCAGCTCAGCGCAGGATCCTTTCTGAAGAGGTTAAGTGGTTGAACTAAATCATTTTACTTTGTCAGTGTCACAGCCGTGCAGGAAATGACAAATGTGGAGGTTTAATCTTTTGGTAAGACGAAAGGTAACAATTATTTAGCATTTTCACTTCATATATTTGGGACGGGCTGACGGAGATTTTTTGGAGCCAATACCGATATATTTGATGAAAAAAACATCTGATTAAGACCAAAACATATCTGAAGTTATAGTGAAGCTCACAAATTAACTTTTCACTTTTACAATAATAACAAAATGTATTTATCTGGGATGTGAATTCATTTTATTGCATGATTCTGTACAGTTTTATTGTCAGCCTAATCGCTCCTCTTTTCTATTTTCACTCAGGACTCTGCTCTGAAAGACACGTCTGATGCTCTGAGGACAAACTGGGAAAGATACAGAGGCGCACACAGACTGGGGCAGCAAAGTATGGTGCCAAATATCGACAAAATGTTCTAATACTGAGGAGAACCTGACCCGTCTGTCTCATGTTCTGTACAATAAGTTAAACTAGTGTCAGAGCCAGAGCGAGATGTATAAAAAGACGTATTCTTTATATATTGTTGGCTGGTTAAAATTAAAAACTCAATGATGTCGTCAGCTACAACTTAGATTAAACCTGTTTTTAATTTGTATTGAACTGTTGAATCTCTTGTTGTATAAAATCGGGCTGTAGACTGTTTGCAGGAAGCCGGTTTAATAATCCTGACTAACACGTGTGACTTTACAGGCCCAACAGTCGAGGGTCGTGCGGTCTCCCTTTCACACAGCGCGCTCTTGTTCTCGCCGTGCGCTGGACTCTGTGTGTAAAGTTTGCACATATTTAAGACCCCTGCTCCGAGAGGGATTCCAATAACCCACATGTGCCAAGGGTGAAGGTTCAACTCCGCTGGGTTTGTTTAGGAATATGTGACACTGCACAGCTGCTCCGGTCATCCCCCAATATCTCACTATAAAAGTTTACGGAGCGTCGCCACTTCCAGCTGCCTGTATCAGCCGGGACGAGCCCGTTCCACAGTGGGACGTGCTGCTGTCCCATCGGCCCTCATCAGGAACTGCACAGCACGGACCATTGGACAGGCAAGATCTCAGGTCAAACAATCACTCATCCATATTTGTGTAAAATGAGCAAGAAATGGGCTGTTTTGTTTATGGTTGTTGGAAATGAATAGAAAGTAAAAATAGAAGAAACGGTTCAAAAAGTGTGATTCAGGTTCAGAGGCAAAGCAGGACCTAAAGTCTCCAGAATAAACTTTACATTTAACTGCACATTTAAATCACTATTAAACCTAAAGTATGTTTTATTTGTGTTTGTACTTCTCAGTGTAAATTATTATTCATAGAGGACTCACTGTATTTTCAATCAACTAAACAATCAGGCAATAAACTTTAAAAAAACACGATCTTGAAGACTTTTGTGCAATAAACCAGCGCCTGAAAACCTCGTGCTCTCTGCTGAAATGTTCATATTAACATGTTTTCCATACATCATTTAAAGTTACATGTAAAAGCCAGTCAAACGTAATACATAACGCTGATTTTTTTAGATCATAACAAACCTAAAGTCTTACCACAGCCACGAGCAAACGCAGTCGAAGGAGAGAGCTTCATATCAGGGAGGGCATCTGGCATTCGACTAAAAAGAGAAGAAAAAATCACATTTAGTCACACAGAATAAAATGTATTTCTCTGGCTTGTGTTCATTCAGTTACAGAACAGGTATTTTTTTGCTGAGATCTGACCTAAAACAAGGACTGGAAGAATCACCTGTCTAATGCCATACTGTGGAACATCCCAGTCAAATCTACAACATCACTGTGTAAAGAGCAGGTAGTGACCCTGTGATGTCCGAGCAGCAGCCGTGTGTCCACTGTCCACTCTGTCTGAGTTTATTTTGGTACAAGCTCAAGTCATACTGGGGTGACGTTTTATTTATTTTCTCTCCTCTTTCTAACAAGGCACCGGCCGTGAGGAGGAATTCCCTGATAACGCGTCAGTCTCAGCCTAAATACTGTGGTCTGTGGGCTGACACGGAGCACCCCCCGATCCACCCCGAGGTGCGGCGGCGTCTGAGGCTGCGGCGGACGGGGAGACACCGGGGTCGTTTTCAGATAACAGGTCTGATCTATGGGGTTAGACGGCCGAAGGTGATTGGTCCCCGGGGTGGTCCGGGCCTGCCGCTGTGAGCCCTCCACTCACACCAAACAATCAGCTTCATTTACAGCCGTGGGAAGTACTTTTTAAATGACTTCTCTTTTATGAGGTTTGTGTTATCAGCAAACATCAGACACTAGAATATTATGCAATCAAATGGTCTTTTTGTACATTGCATTTCTATTTTGGTAACGAGATACTTGACAACAATTTGTAGCTTCTCTACCTAATTTCAAAAGGCCTGTACCTATTCAATTTGCATAGTATTTTCTCAAGCAAAAACTAATATAAAAGTTCCTGATGAGGCACTTTTCTTCATCCCAGTCGCTTCATTCTCTGTCACGATGTGTTTTTTATGAGCAAGAACAAAGTAAAGTGTAGGCACAGTTAGAGAACTATAAGGAAACACCTACATGACAGTTTTTCTGTGTCATGGGGCAATATCACAGTAGCAGAACATACTACGTGGGCGGGGCTAAAGGTTCAAACTGAGACATGCTCCTGACTCATGGTCCGAAATCAGGTACCGGCCCTTTAAACACGAGAAAAACGAAAAAACATGAACAAAATATTGGAGAATCTAAAATGAAAATGATCTAAAATAAATACATGATAAATATTCTTAACATTTCAAACTGAGGACAGGTGTATTTATTGTTTCACAAATGTGATCCTACTGATTTCAGTACAGACTGTCAAAACTATTTATTTCCTGTATTTTATAGACCGTTTTATGATCTTCTTATTTTTATGTTTCCTCTTGATTTGGCAATACTGAAACACTGAGTTACAACACCCTTGAACAATGTAGTATAAAAATTGATCCTAAAAGGCCATGTGCAGGGCTCGATAAGACAGAAAAGGGGAAATGAGGAAACCTCAGCCTAAACTGGGCCACAGCAGAATCTTCAGACTCACAGGTGACTGTTGCCTCACACAGGCCACTGTCAACTGAAACTGTTAAAGGACAATTAATCCAGTGAGCTACACTTTTACACTGGAACTTTGCAATATAATGATGAGGCCTGTTTTCTGCTGTATCATTTCCTTATTGGCGCTTAGTAAGTGCTTAAAATGAAATACTCACATCGGCCGAGGAGGAAAGTAACAAATTACAAATACTCGTGTACATTTAATGGCTTTTTGGTTAATTTTACTTTTTTAGTAGATCTTTAAACATGTATTTTTCATGCATACTTGTTATACTTTAACTTGAGCACAGTTTTAGCCATGTAACTCTACTTTCACTTGAGTTTGAATTTGCAGTACCTTTTTACCTCTGCGTACAGGGGGAAAGTGGTAATGGTGCATGTGGACTCCTAATTATCAACACCAAATCAATATTTTAGTTCAAACTGCACCTAAAAAGTAAAAAAAAAATGTTTTGGCTCCATTATCTGTCCTTTTGCAAAGCACTTTCTGAGTCCTGTCCAGCAAATCCTTTTAACTAATGTTTTTTGAAGTTTGTAAGTACATGGCCCCATTAGCAGTCATGCGTAACCCAAAATGTTCAGTTGCTAATGTTTGCTCCACCGAACTCGGAGCGTATAACTACATTTGTTTACACTGCATTTTGACTACAACCCCATTTGAAGTATTTCCTCTTTGAAACGTGTACTTTAACCCTAACATCCATCCCCATAACATGATATCCTCATCATCTCGGGCAGAATAATAATTTTAGCCTCCTTATGGGCCGCCCTGAGGTTTTACAACATGGGCTACTCTCTCATTTGCACGCACATAACGTCAACTCAATCCTCCACTCGGGCCCTCACATACGGCGAGCTGGAAAAGCCACAGGCAGTCGGCTCCGGTTTGAAAAAGGCCAAGTGAAAATTTGCTGTTGATGACAAGTTATGCGAAATGAAAGTGTGTTTTAACATCCTGTCTTTTGTGTTTGTGTCGCGGTGGGATTTCTCTCTTCATGGAAAGAAAGAACGAGAGGGGCAGTAAGCCTAATTAATACCAAACCTTTCGCAAATTACAGCCTTTGCCACAGAGCGCTGGCCCGGGACACCAGTCTGCGCCAGGGCAATAAAAGGGCTCCTTCATGGCCACATTAAAACCAGGGCGGTCGGTCAGAAGGCTGTAGCTTAGAAAGGATTACATTTGGACCGAGGAGGTGGTAGGTGTGTGGGGGGAAAGTATTATGGGCCCAGGGTGCTGAAAGACACATTAAATAGACAAATTCGGGTGTAAGATCAAAAGGAAACTCAAGAAAGGAACTTGACAAGTGGCAAATTACGACATCACACTTATGCGGTTAATGAAAAGTAGAGATATTTCAGCCGATGTGTCAAAAAACAGATGATATTGTTGTTTGTTGTTCTTTTGGAGACATGCAATTAGAATATTGAGTATACTGTCTGTAATTCAAGCTTTTAAAAATGACAAAAACATCTAGTTTCATCTTCCAAACGAGGATGTGAAGTAATATTGCAACACATTTCTAGTTAATTTTATGGTGCAAATCATATTTGTGCTACACTTGAACTCCGTGACACTTGCAGGCACTTTTCTTTTTAGCACATTCCTGATGCATTGTCGATATTGTTATTGAGATAAAAAAAAGCAATAATCCACCTCAACTATAAGAACCATGATGTCTTTATATATTCACACAACCATGCACGTTTACAAAGCACGACTGCGAATTATTTGGAAAGCAAAAGTTTAAATTTATATTCAAAATCAGTGCGTACTGAGTTCAGAATATCACAGTTAAAATGTTGAATTATAAGATTATATAATGCCACTCAAGGTCATAAGCTCCCTCTGGTTGTGGAGGTTGAGAGGGGGGACTCAGCTAAGAGCCCACCCCACCTCAGGCTGATGACTGTGGGCCGAGCCACTGCAGCAGTAGTTGGTGACTCTGGAGGAAGGGAGTAAACTCAGAGAGAAAAACCATGAAAAATGTCGAGCATGAAAATGTCTCCCTTTGGTTTATACGGCTCAGTTCAGCCGTCCAAAAGAAACACATCTTTAAATTTAACTTGAGATCTGACTTTTTTTTTCTTTCTCCCACTCCCAAAACTGCTGGCAAGGGTTGGTCTCGAGAGCAAGGCCAAGTGCAGTGCTGGAAACTGCGACCATGTTAAAAAAGCACTCAATAATGTGGCTCTTTGGAGATGTGGCGACAGCTCTCGTAGAGGTTTGGGTTTCAGCTCTGGTGGGTGAACGCGGCCGCGACGTGCACAGCTGCAGGAAAAAGGTCTCCGTTTCCAAATGTTCAGGCAAATGTAGATTTACAAACGGGGGGTGTGTTTACTTAAGGAAAAGATTAAGTGTGAGGAAAAATATCTTTAAAATGGATCATTCAGATAGGCCTTGTGTGGATCGGTGCTCGAGGAGAGAGTGCACTTGGCACCTCTGTGGTCAAATGGAGCATTTGATAGCATCCCCTCAGCACAGAGTATAGAGACTTTCACTCAAGTCATTCATCTAAACCAAACACAGGGGATGTTTTCTGTCATGGTGTCAGGCTGAATTACCAAACTGCACAGATATATAATAATTCATTTCATTTTAATACTAAGCAAACCAATTATGAAATCGTAGACAAATGATGCTCTGAAAACTTCACCAAAATAGTACTAACTTTGAAATAAAAGAAAGACAAACAGTATCAAACTTGAGCCAAAGTTTGGTCAAGAAATTATCTGTCTTGGTTAATGAGGAAAACTGCTGCATCTACTTTTTAACTCAAAAAGAAGAAGAGAGTCCACGTGAAGCCGCTGTTGTTGCTGTGTGTTTGTGAATTCTAACCTTGTCAACATTTAAAAATATTAGGGATTATTCACCCCTCTATCTATGTAGATTCTGAGTACTTTTACAACTTCCCCCATCTCACCATTTTCCACATCTCCATTTGGGATAGGGACCATAAATACTCCACCTGATCCCAGTCGTTATTACACCGGACGAACGGCTGGAAACATTTTGGACCGCTATCAAATGAAAGCGTTGTGCCATGTAATAATATTTTGCTAGTCTCAAGAGGAAGTCATCTCTCACACGGATGATTCAGGCCTCATTTAGGGAAAGATGCCGTAAATCAGGGTTTGATGGAACAAACAGAATCTGGGGGGAGAGGGGAAGAGTCCAAGTTAGTGATAGGGCAGAGTGATTTAGTGATGATGAATGTGTTATTGAGGGTTAGATTCATGTAATAAACACTGCTGCCTGGTAACTGCACTTCTGGCTCTGTACTGGGCGTTGGAAAGTAAAAAATGGTACCTTCCTAACTCAACATGAGGCTGCCAGACTGGTTGCAAAAGATGGATGCAAACCCAGATGTTGATGGTTCAATCCTAGCTGCTGTCTTTGCGTCTTAAGCCAAGAAAAAAAAAAAGTTCTACTATTATTTAGTATCAGTGATGTCCGAGGATTTTCACAGAGATCGGTATCGGTCTGATATTGAAAATTTGTATATTTGGCATCAATATTTTTCAGGTGTGAGCCCAGATTGTCTTTTTTTTTTTACATGAAAATATAACTTTACATCTCAAATAAACACATTTCATTATTATTTTTTACAAATGTGAACAGTTGTAAACTTCACTATAACTTAACATAAAATTTGGTTCTTTGCAGTGGATTTCAAGGACCAAATATGGGTTACAAACAAGATTTTAGGCTCAAAAAAAAAATCGGACTATCCCAACTATTATTACTGTTGCTATCACTACCTGCAAAACTGTTAAGCATATTTCGAGCCATCTTCAATTTCAATATTTATAGAATGTTGTCATTTTTTATTTCACCAGTTGGGTTGTCCCCGGTCGAAATGCATGCAGCCAGGAATGGAAAAGCAAAGATAATTTTCCATCTTCATTGATTCACTGCTGAAAGGTTTAAGACACGATCTGCCAAGTCTGTAGTGTCATGACTCATGCTTTGATTATTAAGTCAAACGTGCATGAGATAAAGAATCAGAAAAAAACTTTAATAACATATGTCAATCAGCAGTTGGCTCACAGATAGTATTTAAGTCGAGTGGGTATGTGAGAATAGTTTTTGCAATAGGAAGAAGGTCATATGACTAGATTGCTTTAGTAAAAACTGATGAGTCTCTGCAAAGATGTTTGGTCAGCTCGAATGGAACTGCGTATTATAGTCAGCATTTGGTTACCACTCCCTATTAGCACTAACAGCAATTATCATGTATTTATAACGATCATTTCTGTATCTTCTCCTTCTCATCAGGTCCAATATAAAACTCCAGGAGGCCTCTGCAGCAGCCTGTCCAACTCACGCACAGATATTTGCTCAAAAATGCTTTTAGCAGCATTAATCAATCAACAGCAGACAGGAGCTCACCTCAAGGTCTCAAACAACTCATTTATTCTTTTTCACATTATTACAAGGCGTGTGCGTGCGTCAAAATTAAATAAAAACTTGAACTACTGCAATTACAACTCAACAAAACTAATCTCTAATACTAAGTTTGATTACATCTAGGTCAAAACGGTTGTTAGTTTGAACATCTTGGACAGACTGGAGTATGTGGCTCGGAGATTTACTGTATGTGCATGTTTCAGAAAGAACGTCATCCCAACACTACACGTTGATATTACTAGTATATTATCATTAGTGTAACCGAGTATACGCTGTCCTACATATTCAGCCTCTTTAAGTGAAATACTGTGCACGTTGTAGTTTCTTTGCACCTCTTTGCCTGTCCCGTGTTGATAAGTGTGACTTTCAGATGAGCTTTTAACACAGCGGGGGGAAAGTTGACATTAAATACTGCCCAGATGGACTTTCTCCGATCCCGCTCATAAAAGTTCTTAAGACGCACCACAAATCAGGGCCTCAGTATTATGGTAAGCGTCTAGATTGTTATTGTTATTTTACATTTGCAAATACTAAAGTAATTTATAGCTTTTTGGGCATAATTCGAGTCTGGACCCACCCCAGACGTTTTAAAATGTAAGCTTTTAGCAGTTAATATTAGCTTGATGAAGTACTCAACACTTTTTACTGCAGTAGATGGAAACTCACGGCTGTAACTTGGAAAACGCCGTCATCTGTGAATTAAAACGGCTATAAAGTTCAGATGCACAACTGGAAAAGGTGAAAAATAGGATGATAAGTAATTAGAAGGATGAAGAATTAAAATAAAATGCTACTACTTCACACAAGTACACAGCTACAAAACACTTCTCCTCAAGAAGTTAAAATATTACAGAGTATTAGTATTATTACAACATATTTTCATTATCCTCTGATACTTTTATACCTGCTGCTAGTCTTACTACAAATAGTCACTTACTACAGTTATTTGCAGGTACCATAACCACAAGTTTGAGACAAAATCAGGGATATTTGTGTGGAAGCATTAGCCAAACAACAAGAAAACACACAAACTGTACAACAACCTAAACTACTTTTCTCACACTGACTGTAGAATACTTTTGTGAACACCAAGTTAAGTATTTAGCATCTTAAAATCACCACTGGTTTAAAATTCCACAGTCCTGATCCGTTATTACGACTCATGTTCTTAAAATCGCTACCATCTTAATACTGTACCTAACAAGTAAAAACTCAGCACATACATAACTTCATGAGAAAACAAACTTTGTAAATGATTCTAGTAAGAGTTCCACTTCAGCTCATTACCATCACAAAGCAGTCAATTTACGAGGGGCTGAGTGGAGGAGTTGTGTTATATTACGGGCTAAACTATCTTCTCTATGGAAAACAGCAGGCTCGAGCCAACAGCAGTCTGTATAGAGAAAATGAAAAGTGAAATTCAAGATGGTGGGGTAAAACGGAAAAACGGCAGCTCTCTGGGGGTCCGTCCTCTTTCCGGAGCGAGGCAGGAAAGAAAACCCCATTATGGAGGACTTTAGGTGGTCCCGGCCTGGGTCATTCGTTATAATGAAGCTGCGAACATGACAACAACCACCATAGGGGTTTGAGCGCTCTACTGTACCAGATACTGTAAAACAATCTACTATCCTATGCTGCTACTACGGAAGTTCATAAGTTAAAGAAGCTGCACATCTCTATTTAAAAAATCATGGATCTTTTGCTGCTAAAATTGCATAGATGTATAGAAAAATGCACAAAAAATTGACTATAAATGCCATTAAAAAGAATTCAAATATGAGAAATCTGATCTAAAAACAAAACACCAAATAAAACCAATGACCTAACCACCAAAGAATGTCATATTAATACAGAAAACGTCAGCATTTGAAGTTGTTTATTTAATGCTGACCTCTATAAACTTGAGTGTGAGCTGCAGCAGAGATACTTTTCTCCTTAAAGTTCCATCAGGCTTATTTTCCATCAACAAACCTCTTAATAGCCCGGGCATGTTCACTGTTCGCGGAGTATAAAACACTTAGTGACAAGTAAACACGCAAATATCAAGTTTAATACTGTGCAGGAGACACAGGACCTCCCAAATATGTACACACTCACCTTCTTATCTTACACAGGCACAAGGTTTAAGCCCTCAGCTGTACAGTGGGATGGAAAATACTTATAGGGATTTATAGGTCAAAATGATGGTACATGGCGGTGTATGAACGATGCAGCGCTGCATTTAGTTACTTATTTTTGCTTTTATTTCTATTTACTCTCTTGTATTTGCTTGTTTTTCACATTTTTGGCTCGGTGGGACAGTGCTGGTTTGTTACAGCGCTGCATCAGTGCGTCAGCTCTAGTGAATTTTGTACCTTCCTTGTTAATTCTTGCCTAATGTGATGATGTAAGATACTGCCGTGATCCTACTTTTGCATTTTGATCATCTGCGTACATGCATCTGCAAATATGTACAGCAAATATGTGTATGCAACTGTCTAGAAGTAAAAAAAACAAAGCTGAGTTAGCAAATTAGCATTTTTGCAACAAGTACAGTGTAATATCTGGGAATATTATGTATGTCTAATAATAATGTGACAAAAATGTTCAAAATGAAAGGTGTTAATTTACTTTTAAACTATTTTGAACTCACCGTTTTTACATCTAAAGTTAAATGAAGTTTCAGTGGTGATAAATAAAGACAAAAATCCTGAATTATATAAACGTAGATTAGCTTTACGAGATTTTTAAAGTGTGGAGCGTGTGGAGCAGCACAGAGCTGGGCAATGTGACAAAAAATGTATAACTTTTTTTCCCTCGTATTCGGATCCAACTTTTGATTACACTGTATTATAAAAATGGCTTTCAATATTAATTTCATGAACTTTAACGACACCGACATGTAATCACTGCCAGAAAACACAAAAATAATACATTTCTTCCTTAAGTTTTAAGTCCAGACCGCATCCGTTTCCTGACAGAGGACTGGCTGTAGACCTCTGGACTAAAAAGACACAAGACGATCAGTGACAATTAGAAATTATAAATGAACATTGATGCGGATTAAAATTCAACAAAGCCCTAACGCCAACATTATTTCTAGATATACTATTCATAGGACAGAGATTCCTGACTGAAGGTCATGAGAGACGCAGAGTGAACACATTTATGGAATGTTCTACTTATTTATAGCCTATATTTTTGATCATACACATCTTGAGACGTCACTAAACACTGCAGTGTGGGTACTGATCTGTTTTGAACACTTTATAATATCTGTACCACTGTCACTTTAGAATGTCTGCACTAAACTGGACACTTTATAACACCGGTCACATTAATAATCCATGTTTGCACTGTTATTCTGATGTTTTTGTTTATTCATTTATTTATTTAACCTTTATTTAACCAGGAAAGTCCCACTGAGATTAAAAACCTCTTTTTCAAGGGAGTCCTGGCCAAGTGGCAGCAGCAAATAAAAAATACAGTTGCATAATGACAAGACAAGATACCAAGAAAAGACAAACAGATTATAAAAAAAATTTATAAAAACAAGTGCATGATGTGGTCAGTCTTGAGACCTCTCAGTTAGATTTAAAAATGTTCAAGGAAATCAACTCTGTCTCTTTGTTACTGCTGTTGTATCTACTTCTGAGTATTTTATTTTTAAGCATCCTTGTTATTTGTGTTTTTCTGTTGCACTTAATCACCAAAGAACGTTCCTCGTTTGTGAGCAATGGCAGTAAAAGTCTGATTCAGTTTTACCGCTGTGATTCAGCTTTGCCAAACTTAACTTGCGTGTGGCCTACTGCAGGAGGGTAATGGAATTTTGAATCGTTATATTAGCCACTCGTATCATTCTAACTACGGCTACGCAACCCTAATAACTGTATCTGAGTGACTCCATCTTATAAACTACACGCACTCACCGCTGCTCATCGAGATAAGGGTTATTGGGAAACTGCACTTCAGCACTAGCCTGTCCTCTTGCATTAGCCTCTGTGATTATCATGATTGGTCTTGAAGGCTGCAATATAAAACACATTGGTCTGATCAGCCTGCACTGCCTTGAAAGCAGAAGTAGTCAAACTGCTCTGCGAACGGGTCACTTACTTGTTGATCGTATCTGGGTCTGCACACATAAAACATACCCATCTCGGACTCTGCTGCTGCTGCTGGAGCCACATAATGTACACAAGCTATAAAACCTCCATTCACCTCATACAGAGCTGCAAGAAACATTCAGAAACACAAAAACAGTATGTGCTCAGAGGCCGCTGAAGCACATGGTCAAGAAAAACCTTTGGAAATGCAGCTGTCGACTGGCACAACATTGAACTTGTGTGTGAAATTATTGCAAAAACGCATAAACTTCAATTACAAATGCTTAAATATCTGCTCTAATGAGTCTAATGTTCAAAACAGTAACTCATATGGAAACAAAGAGATACTGTTCAGCTTAATTAAATCCCAAAAGGTGAATTATGCAACAAGAAATAAACTAAAACATAACTTACCTTAAATATGACTCTATAATATTTCTGGGTCATTATCGTGACCTGTAACATTTACACAGATGTGGACAGGTAAAGTTATAATTAATTGACAATTGATAATATGCTGTTTTTTGTTGTAATATATTAAGTTCAAGGAGCTAGTCATAAATAAATGAGCAAATTCAACATTAGTGGATTTTTCAGACATAAAAATGACAATGATAAAATATAAAATGTTGTTAAAAGGATAAAATTAAATAGAAACACTGCTGATCTGATGTTGTAATATTAATAAAATTTATATAATCACACGTTGACATTTATTTCTTAATAGGAAACGTTTTATTTACATCATTTTCAGTGCAAATTATCAATAACAAAATAGCACAAATATATTCAGACAAAATATTTAAACACCATCTGATGTTCTGAGATTTTGTGAAACAAGTGGTTCATAACCTGAAAATAAAATTCACAACCGCAGTTTATCTTCATTTGAGGGAAAAAAAAAAACAAAAAAAGAGAAAACTGCGAAGAAACGAGCAGTGGAACCGTCTATTTACTGGCGTCTGTTAGCTCCGCAAATTAGCTTAAATAATTAGCCGAACACGGTAAAGACTTAAAATGCCTTGCTTGAATTTTAACCTAATGTAGATGCTTTGATAAGTTTGAAAAGGTGACTTCGTTTAAATTTTGTTTAGCATTTTCAAGTTTGTTTGTTTTTTTTACCTCCTTCTTTCCAGGAATTAGCCCGCGCCTCCACAGGCCCGACTCCCGCCACAGTCACAAAGTCCGTCCTTCTGCAAATGTAATACTTCTATACCACCACAGTCACAGTCACAAAGTCCAAAACCCCGAGTAGCTCTTCTATTTAACACTTTTATAACGCCAGAGTATCACAGTCACAGTCCAAAACCCCACTTCTTCTGTCTGTTTCACACTTTTATACCGCCACAGTCTCAGTCTCTCAGTCCCAAACCCCGTGTAGTTCTTTTATTTAATACTTTTATACCGCCACAGTCACAGTCTCAGTCCAAAGCCCCGCTTCTTCTGCCTGTTTTATACTTTTATCCCGCCACAGTCCAAAGCCCCGTGTAGTTCATATTTAATACTTTAATGACGCCACAGTGGATGAGCTGAGCCCGGGGGACAGTGGGCTTCATGCGGCCCCCGTGAGGCCCCTGTGTCCGGGGGACAGTGGGCTTCATAGCGGCCCCTGTGAGGCCGCCTGTGTCCGGGGCTTCATAGCGGCCCATAGCGGGCCCCTGTGGGACAGTGGCTTCGCTGTGCCCCGTGGGGCCGCTGTGTCCTCTCCTCGCTCCCGGGCGGGCTGCTCAGGGGCGGGAGGCTCGGGCTGTTCCCGCTCGGGCTGTTCCCGCTCGGGCTGCTCCGGGGCGGGCTGCTCTGTGCGCATGTGCCGCTCATGATGACGCTCGTGTGATTGTTCAGAACCGAAGAAACGTCCAAATGAGCCGCGTCGTCCTCGTCTCCCTCCGCGGGGTCGTCGGACTCGCAGTCGGTCCGGGGGTCGCTGTCACAGTCGGACTCGGGCGGGTCTTTTGTCTCCGGGGCCTCGGGCTGAGACTTGTCCCCCGCCGGGTCCTTGTCCTTCTGCGCCTGCGCCTCTTTGGAGTGTCTCCACTTCATGCGCCTGTTCTGGAACCAGACCTTCACCTGGAACAAGAGGTTTAAGGTTTAAAGTTCATACAGAAGAAGAGGAGGTCATGACCTTCACCTGGAACAAGGTTTAAGTTTATACAGAAGAAGAGGAGGGAGGTTATGACCTTTTCTTGAGAAATGTTCACGAGAAACTCTTGAGGTTTAAAAACCTGCTGCCTAATAATAGTGTACGTGGAAATATACTGAAATCATGCACTTCCTTTGCCATGGAAAGGAGAACTTGAGCTCTGCAGAAAAGCACTGTACAGAGTCGTATTTCACCAGAGTCATAGGTGCAGGAGGAATAACCCGTAGTCCTGCTTTAAGAATAACCCGTAGTCCTGCTTTAAGAATAACCCGTAGTCCTGCTTTAAGAATAACCCGTAGTCCTGCTTTAATAAGGCCTACATGGACACACGCTGCAGCTGAATGACACACTTCACTCAGGTTATTGTTGAAAATACATTAAATATTAAACTAAATCTTTGTTTCACACATGTGGCTTTTACATTTAGTGAAAAAATGAGCTCTATTTAAGCCCATTATCCTGTGTCCCTCAGACATCCTGAAAAAGAAGTTTGGACGAGCAGCCAAACGTCTTTTTGTCCAGTGACAGATTTAACTTAAATAAATATATTACACAGCTGGTGCCTGTGAGTATTCATATATAGTTTGGAAGTAAATGGAGTAAATAGTACTTCAACATATAACAACATAAAATGATGAGTCTCTGGTCACTTTTTATTGGATAACTGTGACATAATTACATTAAATAAATAAATAAATAGTATGTAATGTTTTATTTGCTACTGTTTTAGGATGTAAATCGTGCTCATGGTGTTTATTACAGATGCACCAGCAGAAATATAACTGCAATACAGACAAAACCAGACTACTTTTTATACGCACAGGGGAAATGTGAGCGTCTTTATGGTCTGACTATAATAAGAAACAATGCCACATACATATATCACATCATAATGTAATAAAAACACAAAAATATCCCCAAACAGATGAAACCCCAGCGGCGCCTCTCACCTGTGCGTCTGTCAGGCCCAACATGGCGGCCAGCTGCTTCCTGTCCGGTTTGGTGACATACTTCTGAATTTCAAATCTCTTCTCCAGCCCTTTTCTCTGCAGGTTGGAGAACACGGCCCTGGACCACGACCTTTTCCTCTTGTAGGTTTGGGGCATTGTGTCTTTGGTGAGGACAGCGTAGGGGCCTAGGACAGTAAATGTGAACATACAGGTAAAGACACAGTACAAACCCTCACGTCACACCAGAGTCTGCAGGAAATCACAGCGAGACTCTGAGCTGTGGTTTAATTATTATCAGAGTGAATTTATTAATAATCAGGTTTTGTGTTTGTGTAAAATGTTCTTGGATTAACACCATGGAATTAATGCAAAGCTCAATCTGATAATCACATTTAAGAATCTGAAAACAACTTATTATAAATACGAAATATTTTTGTGTAGAAATTATTTTAGGAAGAGTTCAAAATGTAATTAATTTCTTTACAAATGTCGACTGTTCATCTGTGGTTTCTTCGAGTCTTTTTTAAATGTCACATGATTGTTTTTGACTCTGGGACGTCTGTGGGAACCACCTGGAAAGCTGTCTTGAAACTGATGCTGGCCTGTCTGCCTGCTGCTGCTGCCTAGAGCGCCCATCATGGAGGCGGCGTCGCTCATCCCCGGGTCTATGGAGGAGTAGTACTGTCCGGACGCAGGCTGGACCGCGACATGGTGGAGCCCTGACTGACGGTTTGAGCTTACGATGGAGGTAAGATCTGTCATAGAGCCAGAAATATGCAGTGGTTTGTTATGAGTGAAAAGGACAAAACATGCAACGTACTTAGAGACTTTTGGTTCAAATATAAGAAAAGTAAAGTCGAAATCTATGAAGAAGATGTAACACTCTGCAGAAAAAAGCAGAGACATTATTTTCTTGCATTTAACATTCGCTCTAAAAATACTAGATTACATTAAGGACGACATTAACAAGCCCATGCAGATGTTAGTTTGGTGACCTCTGAACTTGCCCTCCTGCTTGTGAAGTCTTTCAAAAACAAACTTTACACTTGAAATTGCGCAACAGACTCAGTGACATATGGTTTGTAACTTTCTGGCTGCAGAATTTAATGTAGATTTAGTCTCTTTATCTGTTGGGAATAGGCCTGTAAACCACAATCCCTATATTCATGTGTTATCTTTTACAAAAGTTTAATTTGTGTATAAAGTTTAAGGCACATTACATGTTCTGGTGAAACTTCTAAAACAGGCACAATCTCAACAGCTCACCACAATGTGCGTAAAATGCGTTAAAATATCTCCTCACCTCTTAATGACGACTTTTCTTTACTTTTTGGATCAAAGTCCGTGGAAAGTATCCGATCTATTCCAAACTTGAGGTCTTTACTGGAGGGCGGCGGTGCTTGCTGGGAGTTGAACGCGGTCCTGGACACTGAGGTGATCTGTAGTCCGTGTCTGTGGTAGGGCGACGCGGGGCTCACCCTGGCCGCGTATAGAGCTGGTTCTGGAGCGACCGGAGACGGGCGCAGGGGAGGTGTGCCCGCGCGCCCCTGCGTCCTGTGGTGCCCCATGTGCACCATGAGCGCGGAGGAACCCGGGATGTTCTCCCCGTCTCCTGCTTGTAAAATATCTGCGATGCAAAACGAGGGTTTCTTCATGGTATCCACAGCGAAGCCCCCCGCGCAGTACGCGGACCACAGGCTGAAGTTCGATGCGTAAAAGGGATTGAGCCCGGCTGTATACATCCCGCAGTCACACTCAGACACACATATGAAGGCTGGTTGAAGAGGCAAAGATGGTCAAAACCCCGCAGCTGCTCGTTCCTCTTGGTGGAAGTGTCAGTTTTGCTCTCACAACTCTGAAATCCCAGGCTCTGGGTCGGACGCGGCATGAAGTTCAGTCTCTGACACTGATTGGTCGTTTTTTGGGCCAATGGCTGCGACGCGTTGAAGCTCACATCACGCCCTCAGATGAAGATGTAAGTATCACACACACACACACACACACACACACACACACACACACACACACACACACACACACACACACACGACCTGACAGAGCAGCAATTTTGATCCTGAGATGATGGATTGATCACTTAACGAGAGGCCACTCCCTCCTGTGACCGCAAAATGTGGCACGATCCCACAACTTCATTCTCAAGATTTTTCTCTTTATAGCAACGGACAAATGTGAATGAAAAAAAGCATGAAAGCAACACGGATATTAAAAAAAGGAGTGGATATATTTGCAGTAATGCAGTAAGAGCTGTGACTGAGCGTGTGGCACAATCCTCTGTTTTACGCACAGATTACGCACGGATTTGTCAAAGCAGAGAACGCCCCTACAAATAGAAAATGAACACAAAAAGACTTTATTTTTAATTACTGTAATTTTACTTATAATGCTAAATGACTAATTATTATTAATAATGCTTTATTTTTACACAAACCCCCGGGTTGCCTCTACGCTCTGGTCAGCGGTTGTTTTAAAAGTGCATCAGACACATGTGATATTATTCAGATTTTTGTGTTTGAAAAGCCCATTTAAAACAACAAACAACGTGATTCAATTTGATTCGAAACAGCCAAGGCTAATATAAGGCGTATAATAGGCTATTATTGTCTGTGCAGCGTTCAAGTGCAATCAGTGCTTCTATTAGCTCCTCTCATCCTGTTTTTGATGGGCTGTGATTCGTGTTAAATGAGCGGATGCGCCTGCGAGATGTGGCCCTAAAATAGAAGCTGTTCCAGTATTTTAGGATACAGCAGAAATCCTTATTTCTTCCGGTGCAGGGGGGGACACTTTATAATGACTGTTAGCACTTCCTTCTTTCAATATTTGTGCAACTTTATCTCGACCTGCAAGTTGCACGGTGACGCAAATCCGCCCCCAGCCTCATAATAAACAGAGGAAATCTATTCCCCGAGAAAACGAAAACACAATTAACATCAGAGGCGATACTTCATCCGCAAGGCCCCTCAAGATTCTCACTGCGGGTCACGGCCAATGCCACCTTCTGACCGGTGCTCAAGAGGTAAAAAAGAGCAGAAAAATCCACCTTCTGACCAGTGCGTAAAAGATAAAAAAGAACAGAGAAAATCCACCTTCTGACCAGTGCTCAAGAGGTAAAAAAGAGCAGAAAAATCCACCTTCTGACCAGTGCGTCAAGAGAAAAAAAGAGCAGAAAAATCCACCTTCTGACCAGTGCGTAAAAGATAAAAAGAAAAGAGAAAATCCACCTTCTGACCAGTGCTCAAGAGGAAAAAAAGAGCAGGAAAAATCCACCTTCTGACCAGTGCGTAAAAGATAAAAAAAAGAGCAGAGAAAATGAGAAGGATACGACTTTATACAATTAAAACCTGTAAAAAGGAAATTAAAGTAACCAGTAAATTACAGTTTCCATGAAGGTTTGGCCTGCAGTGAAGCCCAAAGCTAAAATTATGAAATGTTTTTAGATATTTAGACCATAAAAATAGCGAGGCCCTTTATAATAAAAAACACTGAAATATAATAACGAACAATTCTAAATTAAATCTAAAAAAAAAAAAAAAAAATCTGTTCAAAAATAGCCTAGTATTTAGATGTTCCATTTTATTTATTTTAATATAAAATAAAAGCTGTATTTAACAGACTAATATTTAAATGTACAGTTGAGCTGTGGCTGTGCGTAAAGCTGAAGCGTCTCGTGCGTCTCACTTTCCATGTTCCGCAGACTCTTTTCAGAAGAACCCGCAGCTCGCAGGTGCACAGCGTCATGTCTGTGCACTTCTCGTCGCATGTTCACAAACAATAGCCTCTGAAGTTGTGCGCATTCGTTTCTTTGCTCTTGATTCATGGCACGGAAGCCACGATGACCCCGGCTGCCTCCGATCATCACGGTGTTTTCGAGTGAGACTTTTCCGGGTTAAAATTAGCGGTGAGATACTAAAGGTTTGCCCTCCATCACGCAGTCAAAACAATCCAGGGAAGAGGATATGGCAGACACAGCACGCCTCCAGTTATTTCAGTGACCGACGATTTTTTTTTTTTGTTTTTTCAGCGGGAAGCATCAAAAACAGGGCGAGTGCGCGCGCTCTGGGCACCTGACAGGCACAGGACGCGCTCAGGGGCCACTTTTATTCACTTTTATTCACTTTTATTCACTTTTATTCACTTTTATTCACTTTTATTCACTTTTATTCACAGACAGTTTCATATTTAAGGCCTGTGTGGAGGGACACACTTTTTAAAGTATTCTCCTAGAACCTGGTGGACTAGGAGGATACTTTATGTGAATGTGGACAGCACATTTTGGGTCTAGGCCACAATGAAAAAAAAAAAAAAAAGAACAGCAAAAATGTTCAATGTAGATTATTTTTAAGAGTTTAGAATATTTTATTATTTTGTAAAGTCTTCTGTCTCCTGCTCCTCTCTGCAGCTCTTCACATGAGACTCATTGTTGTTTCTCATTTTGTTTTTCCTCAGGACAAATGTTGCTGTTTCAGGCTCTTAATAAATAGTTTTTGCAAATTATTATTGAAATGTTCTGTCAAAATGAGTCAAATGTAGAACGGACGTCCTCATATGTGGACACTGTTCTCACAAACTACATCATGTAAAAAGATAATTCTTGGTTTTTACTCAGGTCCAGTGAGAGCTCGAGTCTCAGTAGTGAATGAATGAGTGAATATTGTTTATTTGAGGGGGCATATAATATAAAAAAAAATAAAATTAGCCAGTTCAGACAAAAACAGTGTACATCCAAATGTTGCACAATGCTCAAAAAGAGTCAGCAGAAGGATAAAACTCGTGAGAGCTTAACCCCAAAGTCTCAGGAGGTTAAACAAACACTGTAAATTTAAACTGAAACTTAACATTTCACTTTTTTCTTAATAGTCGACCTAAAATGTGAATGTGCACAACAATAATGACCTTACTGTTTGTTTCACTTCACTGGATGTAAAATAAATGGATGGATTGTAGAAGTCATGGTTTTAATAAGAATCTAGACTCCTGTCCTTCTGTTCAAGTTCAGGCTGAGTATCATGAAAAATATCCTTTCAGAACACATTAGAGCAAATCACCTGTAAAAACTGAAACATTACATTTGCTGCCAGAGCTCCACTGGACACTATTATTCACCTCCATTTCCCCTTTTTCCAGGCGTCTCTCTGCGGAGCTGTATAAATGATCGCAGGTGGGATTTCTGCTTGTGCCAGCAACTCCAGCATCATTCAAAATCTGCAAGAATGAAGAAAAGACACATGTACAGGTAAGTTCATGCACATATTTCTGGTGCTAAATCATCCTCTTTTAAGATTCTACGATATCTGCTGAAGTCTCTCACTCAAATGGGATTTTCATGAGGAAAAAAAGACGGTCCCTGTTTCAACATGTTTATCCAATCCTATCATTCATTTTGCAGATTGATTGGAAGATTTGTCCAGCCCTAGAGTCAATTAAGCAAAATGTATCTTTTTCTGGAGGAGAGTTTGTCCAGAATGTTCCACAGTATGACATTAAATTAATAGAAATACCATAAAAAACACATTTTAACTGTGATCTGACCTGTAATTTGGCCTTTGTGGACAGGTTTAACGCTGTACTACAATCTGCACTATCTCCATGGAGACAGCAGATGGCGTCACTCGGTCAAGTTGCAGGTCAGATCTGTGGAGAGGCGACCCCGCTCACTGTAAGAATGCATATTTTATTTATAAGTAGTTTAGCGATAGAGACACATATTTAAATAGATGCGAGACAGAAAAACATCCATACTGTGGTACTTCAAAGTAAAATAATACAATCTCCACGACAGTTAAACCACCTTTATTAAGCTGTGAAGTATTTTAAACTCCGTAACATTCAAAACAAGAAGCGTAGGAGGGTGCAGCTTGTGTCCTGTAATTAAGTCATAAAAATAATCAGGGTTTAAACAGACAATAAAATGAAAGTCCGAGCGTGGACGGCCTGGTAACAAACACAGATGAACTGCACAGACGAGCGCTGGTGGATGTTGTTGTCGTCTAATTACTCCATGTGTGAGAGTCGTATCAGTCACAGGGAAACTGAATGGGCCCCTCCAGGTTTGGGGATCAGAGACCAAATTAAACCGTTTCCATTATTACACAGAGAATTATTGCTCCCCTCTGTAAAAGACTGTGAGGCCCGAGCCAGCAGGACTATTTCTGGCCATGTTTATCCGAGGAAGGAACTTTTGCAGATTTAATGGGACCTGGGCCATTGTACACAGCCTTCTGTTGGGCACGGAGCCACGGTCTGAGCAGAGCGACGCGAGAGAAAGGAGCCCACGTCAAAAGAAAACAGGAGCTGCACCGACCGGGTCGACCGACAGGTGATTGTTTCATTCATGTTATAACGAGGCGGGGCTCACACACGCTGACAGATACACTTAAGAGAACAGAACACGCAAAATTATACACTTCCTGCGTGGTGCACATTTACATTTTTTGTTTACAGGGTTTTAATTTGCCTGGAATGTTCCACAGTATGGCATTAAACATATCTATCTCCTTGGAAACAAGCAGCTGATGCAACCAGGCCAAGTATTTGTGTAGCAATAAAAACATCTGCAAACGATTAAATGCAAAATAGAGATTTAATGCTAAATGAAGAAATGACATAATGGAAACGCTTCAACAAAAAGTTACATAGTGCATCTTTAAAGGTGCATTTTCTTTTAAATATGTTGGAAGTAGAAGTTGGAGGTGAGATACTTTTCCTCTTTAAAGTGTCACATTTCAGGTCACTCCACATGATTCTGTTCATGTGCAAAAAAGTCACGTGAGCCACTAAAACAGTTAATCAATGTTCTGAAGTGTGAAACTAGATTTTTAAATGCAAATAGTCCACACCTTTTTGTACTGTTACTTTTAGCAAATTTATTATTATTATTAGTAGTATTTATCTTTATTAATACAGGGCGACCAATGAGAGCACTAGACTCTCTTTTCATGGGCCGTCCAAAATCCAACACTAACTGAAAAACAATCAAAACAGGTAAGTCCATATAAAAAACATGAAAAACGAGCCGGTGTGAGTGTAAAAGTCCATTATCAGATCATCAAACAACGACTGAGTCACCAACGTGTCCAGTTTTGCTTTTCTTTGGAGTATTTTCTTTTTTTCTGAAGCAAAACTGCTAAAAACCTCTTTTCCGTCTCAGTTCTGCCCTCAGCCTTGTGCAGATGATCAGTGATGAAATGAAAGGATGTTTGTATTGTCCAGTGAAAACTATAAATCCTCTCAAAACTATTAAAATGATATTACGATGAAGAGCCATGTGGTGAGTCGCATCAGAACTCACAGAACGATCCTGCTGATTTGTAAAGTGGCAGTTATTAGGTGTAATATGGACATTCTTTTCCCTCTAATGGATTTCGAGTGTCTCCACAGACTTAGCTCATCCGATTAAGAAGAATAAATTCCTCGACATGACGGCGTTTCTATTTGCAGGGCTCGTTCTGAAGACGTGAAGTGGTCGTTAGCTGGACAGTGGAGTGCTAGACTAATCACCGTGGCCTCTGGTATAAACACGCTAAGGGGTTGTCGTAATGGACGCTTTTAAATATCACGGTGACTTAGTGTCGTTGAGCAAATCCACGTGTTTACACTGAGGCAGATTAAAGTTGCCTCTTGTGCAGCGGGTTCAACGGCCTCCACAGCTCCAGTGTAAAACCTACACACACGTTAAAGAGAAAAGAGAAACGAGCGACGCTAACAGAGACGTCGTAATAACAAACTATTATAGGGCCTACTGGGTTTTGTCCACTGTTGAAGCTGTCACCCGGAGGACAGGCCTCAGCCATCACCAAACAATACATCCAAACACAAGGCTCCCTCCAGGCCGGGTTTCTCCCAGGTCAGAGCGAAGTACTTCTGAATCACTTATCGGGGTTTTTCACAAGACGACACACAAACGCATCTGCTCCTCAAGTTACAATTCAATATAACTTTATTTATCCCCGAGGCCAGTTCAAGCACATTGAGCAGGGAAAATACAATATGATTAGAATAACTCAAATGAAGGTGTCAGTGAGGATCCGTCAGGTCGGCTCATCAGTTTAACTCTCAGGACTAAAGTTCCCCCTTGTCTCCAGAAAGAAACCGTCGATATTTTACACAGACAGACTGATTTTGAGTCTCAAATCGCATCTCAACGTAGAACAAAGCATCAGATTTTTGAAACAATGAGCTTATCGCTGATCATTTACACACAAAATGACCTTCCTCCCTCCTCAGATGAACAGACTTTAGAGCTTCTCTCACTGATACAACACAAATCTGAGACATTTTCAGTTCCCTGTGATATTTTTGTAGTTCATGAGTGTTTCTGCGTCTCTCAGATCGAAGTGTCGGATCCCGAAGTTCCACAGATATCGTCCCAATAAGGCCACTGAAGGGAAACGTTTCATATATTTTGGAAACTCAGAAAATGTAAGTACTTAAAGAATTCAGAATGTCTTCAAAGCAATGTTTTTGTGATAGTATGAACTCTATAATGTCCTCAGTGTAAAGACCAGCCCCAAGTCCAGGTTTACAGAGCAATATCATGATTAACAGTGTATAAGTAAATATTAAACCACGTGTAAATACTCTGACGTGAAATGGGGATGCCAGGCTGCAGGGGCCCGGCTGCTTCCTTATCGAGTAATAAGGTGGCAAAATGTTGGTCGTGGTGGTAGTTTATGGCCACACCGATCGTCCTGTTGGTTCTACACTTTAGTCTGACACAGAGCAGAGAACTGTTTTCACATTAACGCTTCATCAGAGGCGTCTGTTTAAACTACGCACGGAAAAATATCATAGATCAAACAATGTTAAAGCAGAACCTCCTTAAATGCACTTTGCAGCAGGCAGGAGGGAGACACTCTGAGACTCAAAGTGTTCGCTTTAGGAAATAAAAGGACTGTTTCTTTTCAGGTGTTTCATTTAAAAAAGAAACAATACTTCAATATTTTTTCCAGAGTATAGTGCGGTCTGTGATATTGCCTTTGTAAGATTTTAATAAAAGTTTGAAATTATTATGTTCAATCAATGTTTCTACTCCAAAAGAAGGTCGTTAGAATCAAGCAGACTGTCTCACACCAACAAATCCTATTTTTGTTAAGTTCAAATCTTGTTTGATCTTGTTGATTTGAGCCGTAATAATGTATAAAGTTTATAATCATAAGCTCCCCCCGTGTTCACAGATGTTATTCACACAGAGAGAGTCAGGATCATTTTAGACAAACAGGTTTATTCAAAAAAATTAAGACCAGAACCAGTAAAAAACGTCACTGTGTTTGAGTTTGAGGGTCAGTGTGGAACAACCTTATGATAAATTAAAAAGCTCCTGCACAATAGAAGCATTTAAAAAGTGATATAAAACATGACTTTTTGAAAATGACACGACTCTGGACTGATTTTTGTGAACTGTCGTGGTTTGTAGTTTTTTTTTTCTTTGTTTACAATATGCTGCAAAACTCGTGCTGCTATTTTTGGAATTTCTCTGTGTTATTAAAACGGGTTCGTCATCATAAGTAAATCTGACTTCAGCCCTAAATCCTTCGGTCAAGATGTAAATGTTGAATAATGTTTGATTTTTTTAATGTAATGACCGAATAAAATAATTAGAATTTGAATTTTAAAGCTACCTGTAGATGTCAGACGTGAAAACTGCCCCGCCCCTCGTCTCACCTGGGCTTCAGCCTCACCTGTGTCTTCTGTCACAGTGCCTCTAGTGGTGATTGTGAGGTACAACAGAGCCACGTGAGCCAGTCTTATTACAAATGACAGCTTTAAGAACGATGTTACTGACATTTAACAGACTTAAAGCCACTATCGGCAGAAAAAAGAGACACACTGGAACATTTGATGGGCATCATTTCAAAGATATTCTGGTTTGACATATAAACTGATTAATACAACTATTTACTGGCTGGTGTTTGCGCCGAACATCTGAACTGTTACTTATACAAAGCCGTTAAGGATAAAACAGTGACATAATACAGCTGGATCCACTTTTTGATACTTAAATTGTGTTTTAAGATCAGTGCCGTCACATTGTAATACACTTTACAGCCTCATTGACGTTTCCTGGGTAATAAGTCCGTTTGTATGACTCTGTCCACTTCATCAGTCCATTTGACAGTCTGCAGGACAGAACCAGTCAATGTCAAGGATGTTGTTGGGGAACGTCGCCATCTAGAGGTCGTGTACCACTGACACAACTAAACACAAACTAAAATGAATGCTTAAAAAAATAAATACAATCCCAGAAGTAAGTAGTTTTCTTAGATTAGTCTCGTATCAGCTGTAACACTTTGATCCAGCCCTTCAGCTTTCACACATAATTTGCATGTGTGGCCTGTAAAATGATTGAAAGTGTCCGTGTGGCTAATTAACATGTGTGCTGTGCCATGTTTGGGGACCTCGGGAGACTTTAGCCATAACCTTTGACCTCCATTAAAGGCTGGGGCGGTCCTTAGGGAGGAAGTAGGTCTGTTTCAGGAAGTGGAGGCAGGTGTCAGCTGCTGGTTGGAGAAGTGCTGAAACTGGACACGGCCAACTCAGAAACAAGTTCAAGAAAAGCCCCACGCTGCAGGCTACAGCCCGTCTGCTGTTTGGACAGAGGACTTAAACAGACAGGGAACAGTAACTATGATTAGTAAAGCCTAATTAGCAAAAACTCATTTTCCCCTTGTAGTTTTGTAGATCTGTAGATGTATATGTTTGTTAAAAAGTGATTCAGTCCTAGTTTTAGTGTTGAAGGCGACTGGTATTAAACTTATCGATCTCATTTGTGTTTATTAACCTGCTGCTGTTTTATTTTGCTCAGAACACTACAAAAATCAAAAGTCTATCTCCATAACGTCGACCATTCTGGGCAAAACATGGAGACGACACGGAGACGGAGGCAGATCTTCCACCACAAAAGTTTGACTCAATAGTTTTTGTATCTTCTTCAACATTTGAGCTGCACTTTAAAAAAAAAAGTTCTAAATGATCTTATAAATGTGAGAAATAATTATCAGTGAAAAGATGAGGACAAAGCAAACTCCACATGGGAACAAAACTAAAACATGTCATAACAAAAGTAGTAATAGTAACTGACTGATTGGTTTTATTGCAGGAGAGAAGACGCAGCACTAAAGACCAGAAAACCAGCGTCTTAAACAAACTAACGTGACAAAAGAGGTAAGTGGGTGTTAAACTGTGACTGTAAAAATGCTGTTATCACTCAGAGGGTGGGCAATATCGTTAGAATGTTAAAAACAGTTTATTTTGGTAGCTTTACCTTAATAATATTCAGAGGATATGAGGGAAATCCAACAGAAAAGTCATAAAACGTGTATTAAGTTCATGTAAAATGACTCAAAAAGTGCACTTTGTGCCTTTATTTGAAAGTTTACTACACAAGTTTTTATTCAAGTATCAAAGTGCAAATACAAACTGACATCAGATTACATTTGTCCCCCTTTTCACCCTCCACCCGATGGGCACAGACAAAAAACAAAGAATAAAGTTAATAATAATAATAATAGTAACAAAATAAATACAAAATAAACATATAGAAATAATACAATGTAATAATAATAATAATAATAATAATATATAAAACTAAAAGATAAAATAATAATAATAAAAATTTAAAATAAAAAAAAAATAATCCCGTCCTGGTTTGAATTTCTTCCACACAGTAAAAGCAAATTTCCTCCGTCAAAAAACATCAGCAGAAATTGCATTATACATCTTCATTATGCACTAAATATAAAAAAGGACCTGAGCTACACAAATTGTGTATCTTTTATTGTATATTTTTTAATATACATCTGACAGAAACATCCACATAATGAAAAAAAAAAAAAAAAACCCAAAACAAAACTGTAATATCTTCAAATCTGGATTTTGTTGAGTCAGACCAGTAAAAAATGTTTTGTCTTTTGCTCCGAGCGTCGAGCAGCAGAAAAGTCCAGCTGAATTATTTCTCGGTAACGACAACACGGCTTTTTTCATTTCTCTTTTAAATACTCAATATTACATTTAGCATATTTTCAACAGACGATATTATTGACAATATTCGATAATCTGTCCACGTCTGTGTTTTTTTATTTTTTGACAGTTTGGACTAATCACACTTTAATTTGAACTTGAAAATCTAAATAAATCGATGTTTATTGATCTTTTCTGTTGATTTCTTCTCAGGCCTGTGTCAGTCATGAAGGGGGTAGTTCTGAGGTTGTACCCTAGTAGTGCACTGGCTCCCCCTTCTGGACATTTGTATCTACTACATTCATGACCACATAGATGTCTCTGTGCAGCTGCAAATGTAAAAGCTCTAAATTATTCTAACCTCTCCAATCCCCACGTCCAACCACTTTGAGCTGAGCTATAAGCACACTCTGCTTTATAGTTTGGAGCGGGTGAGCTCATTAAACGTAGGAATGCTGGGAACGTGCTGGAGACGGTGCACAGGCGAACATTAAACACGCCTCAGATAAACACTGAAGCTGTAAAAGAGGGATGACCTCACTATCAAAGCGGACACGGGCCGCCTGGTTTGTGTCTGAGCCGAGGGAGGGTCAACAAACAGGAGCCATGGAAACAGGGAGGGAAGACGAGCCAGAAGTGTCTGAAAGTCAGAATCAACATATGTTTAGTGGAATTCAGCAGAAAGATTCATACAGCCTGTTGTTATTTCACAAAACTGCTCATTTTCTCAGGACACGGCTGTTTGTGAAGTGTAAATATGTTTGGATTGATCAAGAGAGTGGCCCTGTGCAGTAAACTTGAAACTACTAATACTACTACAAAATAATACTAAGTGAAACAAGATTGTCATGGCATTTTAGCACCAGAAGAGGGCGCTGTCTGTCTTAAACGTAAAGGTTACAGCAGGTTCAAAATGAAAACCTGTCAACAGCTGAGGTTCAAACACAATCTTCTGCTAAGAGATTTATAATCGAATGATCTTAAGTGTTTTCACAGTTCAGTGCAAAATATAATTTAAAAAAAATCCAAATGTCGTTACAGGACAACTCCAGTTTTCAAATAATAAGTTAAAGATGTTATTTTTATGGATTCTGAGAGAAGTTTAGTTTATATATCGTGTGTTAAATTCAGTATTTGTTTATAAAAGTGTATCTGAAAATAGCCTAAAAATAATAATCACGTCCAAAATGTAGATAAGATATAATAAAACTTGGAGATTAAAGTGTAAGAACTATTGAAGCTTTTTTCTGTATTTAATCATGTTAAGGATAATTGAAAGAAAGATTAAATAAATACATAAATGAATGTGATTCTCTATAGACAGTGTGAAGGATGTTAGACGTGTTATTGTAAAAGTAAAATACATTTATATGATCACAATAAACACTTTTCTCCTCGTCCAGTGGAACCGTTTTGAGCCGCTCCTGAAACAATGTGAATAAGACTCATATGAAATCTCCTCACAGCACACCGCCTCTGATGAATTACCCATAAATCACTGCAGTCACGACCCGAGCGCTGGTTTTTCCTCCTTTTCTCTCACTTCCCTCCTTCTTCCCTGGTATTTGGCTCATTGTTTCTGGATAAACTGACGCCGTTTTCCTCTAGTTTAAATCATAGAAACATTTCATCTACACACCTGGACTTTTGAAACAATGTCTTATTCAGGAGCTTCAGAATCATGGAAAATCAGGACCGTAACAAATGAATCAAATATTATAGGACGCTGAAGCACATATAGTTGAAGTTACATTATTATAGTAAGTTTAGTGTCTTTGGGAGAGTAAAACATGCATCAGGACTTATATATTGAAAGTTTGCATTAACTTATCAATCATAAAAACATAAGATTTTGTTGTTGGACTCTGTAACTGTGGTACTCAGTAAACCACCGTGAAGCCGGTTAGAAAAACTGCAGACGGCCATGTTACAAATACTGCTGACGAGGAGCGGATTGGTAAAAGTCGGTTTATGGTTTATGTCCAGAGTGTGTGTGACAGGCGTAGGCTACAATACAAGTCTGTGTAGCCTGGACCCGGGACCCTGGACTGGGCAGAGAGAGGGCAGAGAGAGGGCAGAAAGAGGGCACAGAGAGGGCAGAGAGAGGGCACAGAGAGGGCAGAGAGAGGCATGGAGCAGGTCAGAGAGACGCCTGGGAAACACAGGGGAGAGAGGACAGTGGGCTGGAAGCTGGAGACAAGGAAAAGACGCCAGAAAACAAGTAATTTCATTAAAACAGATTTAAACAGACAAACCTCTAAATGGGATGTACCACCAAAACATAACTGAAGTGGCTGATATCAAGAAATCCTACCAATTGTTTAAGAAAGAGCTGCTCTAAAGGGCAGAATCACTCATCCTGGAGAACAGGAGCCTTGAGCACCAGAGCGATACAGGCCCAGATCTTCCACCAGACAAGACCCAAGACAAAGAGGCTCCAGAGACAATCAGCTCATAACTGCAGGTGTAAGATGCTGCAGGGAAAACAAACATGGAGCCACATAACCAAGTGGAGCCATAGTGACAGAAACATCTGTGCAGAGTACGGACTGGAGACCCCCAGGTCAAGAAACACCTCCAAAGGTTGAGGAGAATGAGCCAAGATCCTGAAGGACAGATACAGACTGACAGATGGAGATGCTGTTGTGGTGGAAGTGGGAACATAAAGAACAAGAACATGAAAAACTAGGGAAATGCCAGCGGCTCAGAGAAGAGCTGGAGAAGGTCCTGAAGGTGAAGGCCTCAGTGGTGTTTGTAATATGTTCAGTGATGTTTAGTTATTTAGGTTATAAACTTAAAGATGCATTAATTAAACTTACAAACTTAAAAATGGACCAACCAGAAAAACAAGTAGTACATTATTGGGATTTTCTTCCCTTAGAAATATGACAGTTTAATCCCTCCAGCTCCAGGTCGTTGTGGGAAAGTACAGCCACGTCTTTCTGAGCACTTATCACTGATCAAAGCTTGTGTTGCGTGCCACATTCACTGTCTCCGCAAGCGCTGGCAGGTCCTGTAGGTCAGTGAACGCACCATATCTCAGATCTCCACCAAAACAATGCAGGCCTCTCACCACGAGCACAGAACACAATGCTCTCTGTCACAGAACACAAGTGTGTGCTTCTGTTTGAGCTGAGGGGCCGAGGCTTCACAGCCCAAGTGTTAATTCACTTAAGAAATCCCCAGCCTCGCTCCACACGGGATTGTTCCAGAGTGAGGAGAGTTTATGGGAAAGGTCTCAACAGAAGATGGACTGACCTGAAACTCACGCTGTCGCCAGGGGCCAGTCTGGAGGCTCCACTGAGAGAAGTTTCAGATATAAAACATCATCATTTTGTGATTTTTGTGGTTAAAGTTTGTGTTTGTTTGTTTTAACTTTGGTAGAATTATATTAAGGGGCTTCAATTTAGTCTTTTTCTTGCAGAAAAGGTTGGTAATTTGGGGAAAAATCCATTATTATGAAATTTAAAAAAAAAAATAATAATGAATGATTTATTAGGGTTAAGGCCGGGTTAAAGGCACAGTATGTAACTTTCTGGAGGTGCCACATCACCTTCAGGAAACTTAAAACCACACTATGGAACATTCCCCGTGGAGATCTGTTTTATTCTATACTGTGGGAGATTATAGCCAAAGAGAGTCTCCTCGCTCAGAGTCAGGACCCGTGTTTTCAGAGCAATAAAAAACAACTTAAGGAAAAGAAACATGTTTTCATTAAGTTTTGGCTAAACGGTTCGTTCTGTGGCTTTGAGGTACAATGTTTATCATTGTCCCTGTGATTTTCTCTGTATTTGACCATTTTTTTCACTGAGTCAAACTGTGAGGAGCAGGTGGGAGTCGTCTGTAGATCTTGAGCTAATCTTGGTCAGGACGAACTTATCTGGACGATGTTTTGGGCTGAATCCAGAGAGAGCAAAGAAAACCCGACCAGACACAGAGAGAAACATGTAGAGACTCTACAGAAAGACCCGAGTCAAACCCGAGTCAAACCAGAGTCAAACCCGAGTCAAACCAGAGTCACACCCGAGTCAAACCAGAGTCAAACCAGAGTCACACCCGAGTCAAACCAGAGTCACACCAGAGTCAAACCAGAGTCAAACCAGAGTCAAACCCGAGTCAAACCCGAGTCAAACCAGAGTCACACCAGAGTCAAACCAGAGTCAAACCAGAGTCAAACCGGAGTCACACCGGAGTCAAACCAGAGTCAAACCAGAGTCAAACCAGAGTCAAACCCGAGTCAAACCCGAGTCAAACCAGAGTCAAACCAGAGTCAAACCAGAGTCAAACCCGAGTCACACCAGAGTCAAACCAGAGTCACACCAGAGTCAAACCCGAGTCACACCAGAGTCAAACCCGAGTCAAACCCAAGTCACACCAGAGTCAAACCTGAGTCACACCAGAGTCAAACCAGAGTCAAACCAGAGTCACACCAGAGTCAAACCTGAGTCACACCAGAGTCAAACCCGAGTCACACCAGAGTCAAACCAGAGTCAAACTTGAGTCAAACCAGAGTCAAACCTGAGTCAAACCAGAGTCAGACCCGAGTCACACCAGAGTCAAACCAGAGTCACACCAGAGTCAAACCAGAGTCACACCAGAGTCAAACCAGAGTCAAACCCGAGTCACACCAGAGTCACACCAGTCAAACACCAGAGTCAAACCAGAGTCAAACCAGAGTCAAACCAGAGTCAAACCCGAGTCAAACCAGAGTCAAACCAGAGTCAACACCAGAGTCAAACCAGAGTCACAACACCAGAGTCACACCAACCAGACCAGAGTCACACCAGAGTCAAACCAGAGTCACACCAGAGTCAAACCCGAGTCAAACCAGAGACAAAACCAGAGTCAAACCCAAGTCAAACCGGAGTCACACCAGAGTCAAACCAGAGTCACACCAGAGTCAAACCAGAGTCAAACCAGAGTCAAACCCGAGTCACACCAGAGTCAAACCAGAGTCACACCAGTCAACCAGAGTCACACCAGAGTCACCAGAGTCAAAACCAGAGTCAACCAGAGTCAAACCCAGAGTCACACCAGAGTCAAACCCGAGTCAAACCAGAGTCACACCCGAGTCAAACCAGAGTCACACCAGAGTCAAACCAGAGTCACACCAGAGTCAAACCCGAGTCAAACCAGAGTCAACCCGAGTCACACCAGAGTCACACCAGAGTCACACCAGAGTCACACCAGAGTCAAACCAGAGTCAAACCAGAGTCAAACCAGAGTCAAACCCGAGTCACACCAGAGTCAAACCAGAGTCACACCCGAGTCAAACCCGAGTCAAACCAGAGTCAAACCAGAGTCAAACCAGAGTCAAACCAGAGTCACACCCGAGTCAAACCAGAGTCAAACCCGAGTCACACCAGAGTCAAACCAGAGTCACACCAGAGTCAACCAGAGTCACACCAGAGTCAAACCAGAGTCAAACCAGAGTCAAACCCGAGTCAAACCAGAGTCAAACCAGAGTCACACCAGAGTCAAACCAGAGTCAAACCAGAGTCAAACCCGAGTCAAACCCAGAGTCACACCAGAGTCACACCAGAGAGTCAAACCAGAGTCAAACCAGAGTCACACCCGAGTCAACCAGAGTCACACCACCAGAGTCAACCAGAGTCAAACCAGAGTCAAACCAGAGTCAAACCCGAGTCAAACCAGAGTCAAACCAGAGTCACACCAGAGTCAAACCAGAGTCAAACCAGAGTCAAACCCGAGTCAACCCGAGTCAAACCGGAGTCACACCGGAGTCAAACCAGAGTCAAACCGAGTCAAACCAGAGTCAAACCCGAGTCAAAACCCGAGTCAAACCCGAGTCAAACCCGAGTCAAACCAGAGTCAAACCAGAGTCACACCAGAGTCAAACCAGAGTCAAACCAGAGTCAAACCCGAGTCACACCAGAGTCAAACCAGAGTCACACCAGAGTCAAACCCGAGTCACACCAGAGTCAAACCCGAGTCAAACCCAAGTCACACCAGAGTCAAACCTGAGTCACACCAGAGTCAAACCAGAGTCAAACCAGAGTCAAACCTGAGTCACACCAGAGTCAAACCAGAGTCAACACCAGAGTCAAACCAGAGTCAAACTTGAGTCAAACCAGAGTCAAACCTGAGTCAACCAGAGTCAGACCCGAGTCACACCAGAGTCAAACCAGAGTCACACCAGAGTCAAACCCGAGTCACACCAGAGTCAAACCAGAGTCAAACCCGAGTCACACCAGAGTCACACCAGAGTCAAACCAGAGTCAAACCAGAGTCAAACCAGAGTCAAACCAGAGTCACACCCGAGTCAAACCAGAGTCAAACCCGAGTCACACCAGAGTCAAACCAGAGTCACACCAGAGTCAAACCAGAGTCACACCAGAGTCAAACCCGAGTCAAATCACCAGACAAACCAGAGTCAAACCAGAGTCAAACCGGAGTCAAACCAGAGTCAAACCAGAGTCAAACCAGAGTCAAACCAGAGTCAAACCCGAGTCACACCAGAGTCAACCAGAGTCACACCAGAGTCACACCAGAGAGTCAAACCAGAGTCAAACCAAGTCAACCAGAGTCAAACCAGAGTCAAACCAGAGTCACACCAGAGTCAAACCCGAGTCACACCAGAGTCAAACCAGAGTCACACCCAGAGTCAAACCCGAGTCACAAACCCGGAGTCACACCGGAGTCAAACCAGAGTCAAACCAGAGTCAAACCCGAGTCAAACCCGAGTCAAACCAGAGTCAAACCCGAGTCAAAACCCGAGTCAAACCAGAGTCAAACCAGAGTCAAACCAGAGTCAAACCAGAGTCAAACCCGAGTCACACCAGAGTCAAACCAGAGTCACACCAGAGTCAAACCCGAGTCACACCAGAGTCAAACCGAGTCAAACCCAAGTCACACCAGAGTCAAACCTGAGTCACACCAGAGTCAAACCAGAGTCAAACCAGAGTCACACCAGAGTCAAACCTGAGTCACACCAGAGTCAAACCCAGAGTCAAACCAGAGTCAAACCAGAGTCAACCAGAGTCAAACTTGAGTCAAACCAGAGTCAAACCAGAGAGTCAACCGAGTCACACCAGAGTCAAACCAGAGTCACACCAGAGTCAAACCAGAGTCACACCAGAGTCAAACCAGAGAGTCAAACCAGAGTCAAACACCAGAGTCACACCAGAGTCAAACCAGAGTCACCACCAGAGTCAAACAGAGAGTCAAACCAGAGTCAAACCAGAGTCACACCAGAGTCAAACCAGAGTCACAGTCACACCAGAGTCACACCAGAGTCACACCAGAGTCAAACCAGAGTCACACCAGAGTCAAACCAGAGTCAAACCAGAGTCAAACAAACCCGAGTCAAACCAGAGTCAAACCAGAGTCAAAAACACCCAAGTCAAACCGGAGTCACACCAGAGTCAAACCGAGTCACACCAGAGTCAAACCCGAGTCAAACCAGAGTCAAACCCGAGTCACACCAGAGTCAAACCAGAGTCACACCAGAGTCAAACCAGAGTCACACCAGAGTCAAACCAGAGTCAAACCCAAGTCACACCCAAGTCAAACCGAGTCAAACCAGAGTCACACCCGAGTCAAACCCCAGAGTCACACCAGAGTCAAACCAGAGTCACACCAGAGTCAAACCCGAGTCAAACCAGAGTCAAAAACCGAGTCACACCAGAGTCACACCAGAGTCACACCAGAGTCAAACCAGAGTCACACCCGAGTCAACCCAAGTCAAACCAGAGTCAAACCCGAGAGTCAAACCAGAGTGAAACCAGAGTCACACCCGAGTCAAACCAGAGTCAAACCCGAGTCACACCAGAGTCAAACCAGAATCACACCAGAGTCAAACCAGAGTCACACCAGAGTCAAACCAGAGTCAAACCCGAGTCAAACCCGAGTCAAACCCGAGTCAAACCAGAGTCAAACCAGAGTCACACCAGAGTCAAACCAGAGTCAAACCCGAGTCAAACCCGAGTCAAACCCGAGTCAAACCAGAGTCACACCGGAGTCAAACCAGAGTCAAACCCGAGTCAAACCAGAGTCAAACCCGAGTCAAACCCGAGTCAAACCAGAGTCAAACCAGAGTCACACCAGAGTCAAACCAGAGTCAAACCCGAGTCACACCAGAGTCAAACCAGAGTCACACCAGAGTCAAACCCGAGTCACACCAGAGTCAAACCCGAGTCAAACCCGAGTCACACCAGAGTCAAACCTGAGTCACACCAGAGTCAAACCAGAGTCAAACCAGAGTCACACCAGAGTCAAACCTGAGTCACACCAGAGTCAAACCCGAGTCACACCAGAGTCAAACCAGAGTCAAACTTGAGTCAAACCAGAGTCAAACCTGAGTCAAACCAGAGTCAGACCCGAGTCACACCAGAGTCAAACCAGAGTCACACCAGAGTCAAACCCGAGTCACACCAGAGTCAAACCAGAGTCAAACCCGAGTCACACCAGAGTCACACCAGAGTCAAACCAGAGTCACACCCGAGTCAAACCAGAGTCAAACCAGAGTCAAACCAGAGTCACACCCGAGTCAAACCAGAGTCAAACCCGAGTCACACCAGAGTCACACCAGAGTCAAACCAGAGTCACACCAGAGTCAAACCAGAGTCACACCAGAGTCAAACCCGAGTCAAACCAGAGACAAACCAGAGTCAAACCCAAGTCAAACCGGAGTCACACCAGAGTCAAACCAGAGTCACACCAGAGTCAAACCCGAGTCAAACCAGAGTCAAACCCGAGTCACACCAGAGTCAAACCAGAGTCACACCAGAGTCAAACCAGAGTCACACCAGAGTCAAACCAGAGTCAAACCCAAGTCACACCCAAGTCAAACCCGAGTCAAACCAGAGTCACACCCGAGTCAAACCCGAGTCACACCAGAGTCAAACCAGAGTCACACCCGAGTCAAACCCGAGTCAAACCAGAGTCAAACCCGAGTCACACCAGAGTCACACCAGAGTCAAACCAGAGTCACACCAGAGTCACACCAGAGTCAAACCAGAGTCAACCCGAGTCACACAGAGTCAAACCAGAGTCACACCCGAGTCAAACCCGAGTCAAACCAGAGTCAAACCCGAGTCAAACCAGAGTGAAACCAGAGTCACACCCACACCCGAGTCAAACCAGAGTCAAACCCGAGTCACACCAGAGTCAAACCAGAGTCAAACCAGAGTCAAACCAGAGTCAAACCAGAGTCACACCCGAGTCAAACCAGAGTCAAACCCGAGTCACACCAGAGTCAAACCAGAGTCACACCAGAGTCACACCAGAGTCACACCAGAGTCAAACCAGAGTCACACCAGAGTCAAACCCGAGTCAAACCAGAGACAAACCAGAGTCAAACCCAAGTCAAACCGGAGTCACACCAGAGTCAAACCAGAGTCACACCAGAGTCAAACCCGAGTCAAACCAGAGTCAAACCCGAGTCACACCAGAGTCAAACCAGAGTCACACCAGAGTCAAACCAGAGTCACACCAGAGTCAAACCAGAGTCAAACCCAAGTCACACCCAAGTCAAACCCGAGTCAAACCAGAGTCACACCCGAGTCAAACCCGAGTCACACCAGAGTCAAACCAGAGTCACACCAGAGTCAAACCCGAGTCAAACCAGAGTCAAACCCGAGTCACACCAGAGTCACACCAGAGTCACACCAGAGTCAAACCAGAGTCACACCAGAGTCACACCAGAGTCAAACCAGAGTCAAACCCGAGTCACACCAGAGTCAAACCAGAGTCACACCCGAGTCAAACCCAAGTCAAACCAGAGTCAAACCCGAGTCAAACCAGAGTGAAACCAGAGTCACACCGAGTCAAACCAGAGTCAAAACCGAGTCACACCAGAGTCAAACCAGAATCACACCAGAGTCAAACCAGAGTCAAACCAGAGTCACACCCGAGTCAAACCCGAGTCAAACCAGAGTCAAACCCGAGTCAAACCAGAGTGAAACCAGAGTCACACCCGAGTCAAACCAGAGTCAAACCCGAGTCACACCAGAGTCAAACCAGAGTCACACCAGAGTCAAACCAGAGTCAAACCAGAGTCACACCCGAGTCAAACCGAGTCAAACCAGAGTCAAAACCAGAGTCAAACCAGAGTCACACCCGAGTCAAACCAGAGTCAAACCACCGAGTCACACCAGAGTCACACCAGAGTCAAACCAGAGTCACACCAGAGTCAAACCAGAGTCACACCAGAGTCAAAACCCGAGTCAAACCAGAGACAAACCAGAGTCAAACCCAAGTCAAACCGGAGTCACACCAGAGTCAAAACCAGAGTCACACCCAGAGTCAAACCCGAGTCAAACCAGAGTCAACCCGAGTCACACCAGAGTCAAACCAGAGTCACACCAGAGTCAAAACCAGAGTCACACCAGAGTCAAACCAGAGTCAAACCCAAGTCACACCCAAGTCAAACCCGAGTCAAACCAGAGTCACACCCCGAGTCAAACCCGAGTCACACCCAGAGTCACACCGAGTCAAACCCGAGTCAAACCAGAGTCAAACCCGAGTCACACCAGAGTCACACCAGAGTCACACCAGAGTCAAACCAGAGTCACACCAGAGTCACACCAGAGTCAAACCAGAGTCAAACCCGAGTCACACCAGAGTCAAACCAGAGTCACACCCGAGTCAAACCCCGAGTCAAACCAGAGTCAAACCCGAGTCAAACCAGAGTGAAACCAGAGTCACACCCGAGTCAAACCAGAGTCAAACCCGAGTCACACCAGAGTCAAACCAGAGTCACACCAGAGTCAAACCAGAGTCAAACCAGAGTCACACCCGAGTCAAACCAGAGTCAAACCCGAGTCACACCAGAGTCAAACCAGAGTCACACCAGAGTCAAACCAGAGTCACACCAGAGTCAAACCAGAGTCACACCAGAGTCAAACCCGAGTCAAACCAGAGACAAACCAGAGTCAAACCGGAGTCACACCAGAGTCAAACCAGAGTCACACCAGTGTCAAACCCGAGTCCGAGTCAAACCAGAGTCAAACCCGAGTCACACCAGAGTCAAACCAGAGTCACACCAGAGTCAAACCAGAGTCACACCAGAGTCAAACCAGAGTCAAACCCAAGTCAACCCAAGTCAAACCCGAGTCAAACCAGAGTCACACCCGAGTCAAACCCGAGTCACACCAGTCAAAGTCAAACCAGAGTCACACCAGAGTCAAACCCGAGTCAAACCAGAGTCAAACCCGAGTCACACCAGAGTCACACCAGAGTCACACCAGAGTCAAACCCGAGTCAAACCAGAGTCAAACCAGAGTCACACCAGAGTCAAACCAGAGTCAAACCAGAGACAAACCAGAGTCAAACCCAAGTCACACCTAAGTCAAACCAGAGTCACACCCGAGTCAAACCCGAGTCAAACCCGAGTCACACCCGAGTCAAACCCGAGTCACACCAGAGTCAAACCAGAGTCACACCAGAGTCAAACCCGAGTCAAACCAGAGTCAAACCAGAGTCAAACCCGAGTCACACCAGAGTCACACCAGAGTCACACCAGAGTCAAACCTGAGTCAAACCAGAGTCACACCAGAGTCAAACCAGAGTCAAACCCGAGTCAAACCCGAGTCACACCAGAGTCACACCAGAGTCACACCCGAGTCACACCCGAGTCACACCCGAGTCAAACCAGAGTCACACCCGAGTCAAACCCGAGTCACACCAGAGTCAAACCCGAGTCAAACCCGAGTCAAACCCGAGTCAAACCCGAGTCACACCAGAGTCAAACCACAGTCAAACCAGAGTCACACCAGAGTCACACCAGAGTCACACCAGAGTCAAACCAGAGTCACACCAGAGTCACACCAGAGTCAAACCCGAGTCACACCAGAGTCAAACCCGAGACAAACCAGAGTCACACCAGAGTCAAACCAGAGTCACACCAGAGTCAAACCAGAGTCAAACCAGAGTCACACAGAGTCACACCAGAGTCAAACCAGAGTCAAACCCGAGTCACACCAGAGTCAAACCCGAGACAAACCAGAGTCACACCAGAGTCAAACCCGAGTCAAACCAGAGTCAAACCAGAGTCAAACCCGAGTCAAACCAGAGTCACACCAGAGTCAAACCCAAGTCACACCAGAGTCAAACCCGAGCCAAACCAGAGTCAAACCCGAGACAAACCAAGACAAACCCGAGTCACACCCGAGTCACATCCGAGTCAAACCAGAGTCACACCAGAGTCAAACCAGAGTCAAACCCGAGAGTCACACCAGAGTCAAACCCAAGTCAAACCAGAGTCAAACCCGAGTCACACCAGAGTCAAACCAGAGTCACACCAGAGTCAAACCCGAGACAAACCCGAGTCACACCAGAGTCAAACACCGAGTCACACCCGAGTCACACCCGTCACACCAGACTCAAACCCAAGACAAACCCGAGTCACACCCGAGTCACATCCGAGTCAAACCAGAGTCACACCAGAGTCAAACCAGAGTCACACCCGAGTCACACCAGAGTCAAACCCGAGACAAACCCAAGACAAACCCGAGTCACACCCGAGTCACATCCGAGTCAAACCAGAGTCACACCAGAGTCAAACCAGAGTCAAACCCGAGTCACACCAGAGTCAAACCCAAGTCAAACCAGAGTCAAACCCGAGACAAACCCGAGTCACACCAGAGTCAAACCCGAGACAAACCCGAGTCACACCAGAGTCAAACCCGAGACAAACCCAAGACAAACCCGAGTCACACCCGAGTCACACCAGAGTCAAACCGAGACAAACCAGAGTCACACCAGAGTCACACCAGAGTCACACCAGAGTCAAACCCGAGTCAAACCCGAGACACACCAGAGTCACACCAGAGTCACACCAGAGTCAAACCCGAGACAAACCCGAGACAAACCCGAGTCACACCAGAGTCAAACCCGAGACAAACCCGAGTCAAACCAGAGTCAAACCCGAGTCACACCCGAGACCTTCTGTGAGGCACCATCTCACCTTTAATGATTGAATGTGTGACACTGACACTGGGCAGTGTTGGGCAATGGGCGTTTTTTGTCTTTTTTTATCGATACAAATATGTGTTTAACATGAACAGATTTTGTGTGTTGATGTGTGTTTTGACTCAAGTGTAGATCTGTACGAGAACTTTCTCCCATGAAAGTGCAGATTGTGTCAGTCTGTGGGTTATTTACAGTGTCTGTTATGTGAAGACTTGTGATGGAGAGGAGGGGGATTTCCAGGGTCCAGTTTAGACTCGGAGCAGGAGATGGGAGAGCTGGAGGAGGCATCAGCTGACTGTGACTGTGAGGGGGAGCCAGGCCTTTCCCACACCCACCCGAGTCACATACATGCAGTACACACAAGTACACACGAGTACACACGAGTACACACGAGTACACACGAGTACTACAGGGAGGGTCTGCAAATCCACAGAAGAAGAGACTTTATGGACTTCAAACTCATTAGATGGAGGAGAGATGTTTAAGATTAACCATTTTAGAGCGACACAACCTTTTACTCATAACTTTAAACTCATATCTTCATAAAAACAAGAAGCTGCTCCTAACAAACTCTTTTTGTACCTGTGCCTCAAAGGAAACAGAAATGACTAATAATAGACCCAGTGTTTACGGATCGGATCACTGCCACGGCCAAAATCTGACTCATATCTGATTCAGTCTGAGAATTCTGGAGGATATAAAGGACCACGTAATAATCTATGTATCTTTTCTCATGTTCAGATTTAAAGCGAGATTACAAGTGTGCATGTTTTTTTTTTATTATTTCATTTGAATAATATTAATCCAACATGCTGCTCCTGGTGACCTCACTCGTACAGACAATATATCAGTGCCAAATATCAGCTAAATGTTCAATATCGGACCAATACCTGCTATTCTAGAGCACTGTACTGTACGAAACTTGATTTATGAAAAAGTTTAAAGCTGGATTAAGTTGTTTTAATCTGTGTGTTATCAACAAAATACTGTTACTGTTATTTTAAAGGCCCATACTACAGTATTTTTTAATCTATGTTATAATAATTCACATGTTTAACACACAAACCCTGCAGATTTAGGCTGAAAACACTCGTTCCACCTTGTGATGTCATCAAGTGGTACTACAGAAAGTGCTCCACTGTGTTTTTAAAATCCACACGTCTTCACTAGAATCATTTCAGACCTGGGACTGTCTATCTCCACTGAACGACAGCTAAAAGGTCGCCTTTAACTTGAAAAATACCACTTCATCACAAAGTGGAGCTGCATTTTGAGCTTTAGAGATGTTGACAGAGTAATAATAAAGTGTTACTCAACAACAAAACACAACTCCAGGTTTGTTTTTTGAGGAGGTGACACTGTTATAACATGGTTTAAAGTTCACCAGAGTCAATTCTGTGTGTTATAGAACCTTTACATATTATGAATTACAAATACATGTGCAGATTTATACCACTTTTCCCCCCTGACTGAGCCGGCGCTCTCCTGCATACCAGCCACATTAAACATGAGGTCTGCTCCGGTGTGAAGAGGCCGTCGTGTGGGTGGATGTAGGTGTGGTTCTTCATGACAGGAATGCCTCGTGTGCAGAGGTTCTCCACACACGGTGAAGAGTGTGCTGACGTGTCTGAGAGATAGACTCACAGACGACACTTCAGCTGCAGCTCCTCTGACCCACACTCCAGAAAGCATCAACGACCCCTGGAAAACTCACATGAAACGTGGTAAAAAGTGTGTTTGGACTGGAGAAAACGCTGCTCCAAATAAACATGAATGTACAGGACGGCACTGCACGGCTCCAAACGCTCACGCCGCAGAGAATAAGTCACCTGTGCTCATACTGTTTTAAAAAGATACGACCATCACAACTGAACCTGGGCCTGTGTCTTAAGCTGCACATAGAGTTTTTCTCCGTGTTTATCGGGGTTACATTTTCACCACATCAACTCAACCGCTGCTCTACTTTGAGACGGTATAAATGTTACTAAATGTGACCAAATGTAATGTAAAATAAATACAACTACTTTATAATCTTGTTAATTAACCGTATCTGTAGTTATTACTTATTCAGGTTACAAATATTACACATGGATTTGCACAGATATGAAAAAATGTGTGTAACTGTATCTCCTGATAAACTGATATTTTAAGACAATCAGACCTTTTAATTTACTTTGTTTCAGGCCTCATAAATGACGTGGCGGGCTGCATTTCTGAACCAAAATATCAAATTATAACATAAATAAACGAGAGATTGTCCAGTGTTTTGTAACTAAGAATGAATCATCATTTCACACAGCTGCTTAACAGATAAATGGTTAAATTAATAAAGTTTTGTGTAAAAGACTGATCTATAACGCTTCAAACTAGTGTAGAGAACAACACGGAATTAAACAGTTTATTTCCAGACTAAATTACAGCTCAGATCTGTGGAGAGGCGACCCTGCTCACAGTAAGAATACATGTTTTTCATGGAATTTTTGAGCATTAAAACATCTATAATTGAATAGTGTCAGATAAGTTTAATACCAGACTGTGGAACATTGAGGTAAAGCCATAACACAAAAGTTACACAGTGCACCTTTATATTTTACAGTCCCATTTCCATCATTGGTTCATTTCTTTGTCTTCACTGCCGTATTTCAAACCCTCCTGTAAACATCGATGGAGGGAGCAGGAAGGAAGCAGAGGAGCAGCAGCTGCAGGTTGTCGGTTCAATTCTCCTTAAGGACGTGTTGTTGGTTTCCCAGTCACAACAATAGACCATTATACCCCAAACAACACGTATTCATAGAGTCTCTGCCAGTGCATTAAAACCTGATAAATGAAGCACGTTTCTGTTTAAGGCCTCGGGGGAGTCTGTGAGAAGAGGAAACTCAACTGGATCAAGTCTGTTCTGCAGTTTGACCATTTCAGAAACAAGTGAAGTCGCCTTTTTGGAAGAACTGAACCATTTTGAGATGATATTCCTTTCCCTGGAGTGTTCCACAGTGGCATGAACGTGTCTTTCTCCAAACCAGGAACATCTTGGAGCAGACACAGCCAATTTGTTTCTCTTATAACGCTCTTATAACACTTTTTTTTTAAATAATTTTGGGCCTTATTTTCTGCTTGACTTCAGACTAATGCACTGATACCAAATTTATTATTATTTTTATTTATTTATTTTAGCTAGTAGGCTGTATTTTAGTTAACATTTTGCATTTTTGGACGTCAAAATCTCCTCCAACTCTTAATTTCCATCACTGTGTTTGTCAAGTTCAGTGGTGGAAATTGAGCTGAGTTATAAGAGAAATAAATTGATCCCAGAGGAACTTTTTTTTTTTTCAGACAGTTCTTATTATACAATCAACATTTTTTCAAATTTTCATTTTCGACTGAAATCATCAAAATGAACAAGTGGCCCAACTTTCAACCCGTTTGATGAAGAAATGACCGAGTTCTGCTTTTGGGGTCATAAATTAATTAACCGCGGCCTTAACTCATCTTCCAGAGAAACAAGAAGCTCTCACGTCAGTCACTTTAAAAGTAACAGACAGATATAGATTCTAAGTCAGTGAGCAATAAAATCACCCATAATTAAACACACTTAATGCCAAAGCAATAACATCCTCAGAGAGACAAGCAGAAAAGTGACGCAGTGCAGCTTTAACATTGTGGAGACTTGCACAGTGCCACTTTGATGGGACCATGTGGGGTCTGGGACGGTGGTGTTGCCAGTCCCGCTCTGTCAGAATAATGCTCCATTTCCTCCCATTCTCTCCGCCCTCGCCTCGCCCTCCCGTACCCTCCGTCCTGACAAACACACACTCAAATATGCAGCGTTCGAGAGGATTTCCGACTCACGACCTTGCGCTCCCCGACATATTATCCTCCTGGTAGCCCTCTGCCAATGCTTCCTGCTATAGGATGGCCCTGCTTGTCCTCCATGACCCAAGTCATCAATAAAAACACAATATTCACATCCAAAAGTGAGAGATTCTTTAGCACAGACATGAGGCAGCGGCGGTGTCAAAATTATATAGTAAACTGTTAATTCATTTACATATAATAGAGTTTTACTGGCAAAGCAAAGTAAAAATAGTCCACCACACTTAATGAAAGTGTTTAAAGTGTTTGTGGGCAGAGTATTCAGTAAGAGTAGTCTACTTAATTTGCTGTTGTATTCTCACACTTCACCACTAGATGTGCTCTACATGACTGCTGTCTGCGCCAGCTTTACAATGACAGAAGAAGAGCAGAGGGCACAGGTGAGTCTGAACAAAGACCAGGTGAGGCGAGGGGGGAGGAGCCAGGGGAGGGGCCAGGGGAGGAGCCAGGGGAGGGGAGAACAGGCTGCACATCTGCCATCTACTGCTGAGCAAAATGAAATGAAGTTTTTGTAACTACTTGTTCTGACTGTTATCCGAGTTAAGGAAAAACGTGAGATAAAAAGTGGTTAATATGTGAAGTTTAGGATATTGTGAACATAAAGCTGTCGTCATTAACTCGCACAACCTAAGCTCTGGCACAAAATGACAACTTTATTATAGTATTAAAGTTGTGTTACATAAGTACTAACCAAGTCAAAGAGAAACCGGAGAGACCATTTGAAATGATTTGGATAAGTACAGAGAGGAGATGATGGTGAACACAAGACGAAAGGACCAATAAGAAGATTTGTGTCACGAACGCGCTGATAAACTGTAGAAAATCATAAATATATTAACAAAAGCTGAAGTATGCACCTTTCTTGAGATGATGTGGCACTGACAGGTCCATGTGGAGTTATCAGCTGTAGAAAAAACAGTCCATAAGAGTGTGTAAAGTATGTTCTGACTGGCGCATTCACCTCGCTCACGCCGCTCCTGAGATTAGCAGGTGAGAAAAGACGTCTGCTCCTGTGTGTGAGGCTCTGGACTGTCTCACACGACGATTGGGTTTCAGACGGTGGGAGCGGCTCACACAGACTCAGAGTATGTGATCTGATTCATATTATAAAAACAGAGACATTCCATTTGCTCCTAATGTGTGTATCCTTGCAGCTAAATATATACTTTTTATTTTAAACATGTTATAATTCATATTTCCAAAGCTGTTTTTAAGGTTTTCTCTTGATCATCAGTTGTTCTTACGCACCTTCTGTCCTTCTTTTCACAGAGATGTTTTTGCTTTTGTCTGGAATGTGCACAGTGTCGCCTTTAACTTATTGTTATTCGTGGAAATAGTTACAGATCAGCTCTGTGGAGAGGTGACCCTGCTTACAAAGGGACGCTTTTTTGTCAAGGTGTTTTCGCAATAAATGTACATCTTGAGTAAATGGAAGATCTACATGGAGACAAGCAGGTAGCGGATCATTTTGTCACGTGTAGCAGGGCCGAGCTTTCAGGGGCCCCTAAGCTGAATTTATCTCTGGGGCCAGGAGGCATCGGCTGTCGGGGACCAGGAGAAGATTCTGACTCTGCTCTCATCACTTTAACCAGTTGTTTTTGTGTTTAAATGACCAACACCAGACTGAAAACAGACATTTTTTCTCAATTTCTGGTGGATTTGAATGTGTCCGGTTGGTGACAGTGGGTTTAAATTTACATTATAAAGGTCCTTGCTCCGGTGTAAACACAGACACACACTCACTTCACCTCCTTACAGTGGGAACAGTAACCAAAAGTAAAAATATACTCTTAGAAATGTAGCCTGAGAAGTACAATTTCTTTAAAAAGTGACTGAAGTAAATGTAACTGAGTACTACCCACCTCTGTTTACACCTGACAGTGTTTCAATGGCAAGAGGCAGGCTCCAGGTTTGGCATTTAAAGTCCAGTAGGTCGTCTCAGGCCTCTTTTCATACACTTGTCCGTCAGAATAAACCCCTGTGTGCACAAATACAGTGTACATATGGAAGAATAAGCCCTGTGGAGTCGCTCCTGTGGAACCTCCCCTGTGCGCACAAACACAGTGTACATATAGAAGAATAAGCCCTGTGGAACCTCCCCTGTGGAGCCGCCCCTGTGCGCACAAACACAGTGTACATATGGAAGAATAAGCCCTGTGGAGCCGCCCCTGTGCGCACAAACACAGTGTACATATGGAAGAATAAGCCCTGTGGAACCTCCCCTGTGCGCACAAACACAGTGTACATATAGAAGAATAAGCCCTGTGGAACCTCCCCTGTGGAGCCGCCCCTGTGCGCACAAACACAGTGTACATATGGAAGAATAAGCCCTGTGGAACCTCCCCTGTGGAGCCGCCCCTGTGCGCACAAACACAGTGTACATATGGAAGAATAAGCCCTGTGGAACCTCCCCTGTGCGCACAAACACAGTGTACATATAGAATGGATAAGCCCTGTGGAACCTCCCCTGTGGAGCCGCCCCTGTGCGCACAAACACTGCAGACATGGAGAGTCCTGCAGACGGGGCTGGGGCTGGTCCTCCTCATAAATCCGCCTGTCTGGTCTGGTTCATGCGGAGTGCGTGTGAGCGTGTGCATGACTCCCAGGCTCCGTGGGAAACTCTGAGGCCGAGGAGGAGCTCAGAGAGGCGGGGAGAGAGGGCAGCCGCTCCGGGGAAGGGGCCGGTGATCCGGGCACAGTCACAGCAGCTTCACCGGACACTTCTGTATCTCTACGCCGCTCAGAGAACTACTTTTTCTAAGATACGAGATACACTTTTCATTTTTTGTGTGATTTTGGGATTTTAAAATGAATTTGGCTATCATTTTTTATTTAATTTCATTTAAGATTTGTTTGGGTTCATCTTAAACTAAATGAACTAAAATCTAATCTTGATTTTTGTAAGATTGGTTAAATGTATTAGGAATATATGACAAAAACATTAAGTTGCAAGTGAATATGTAGGTTTATTTTGATTAATTTTACCTGGAAAATCACCACTACCACCACCTCCAGACCTCCAGCCTTTCCCCGGGTAGAGGCCAGGAGCGTCCCCGCCAACCGCGCGTCATGAAGCGGCCTTCTGAGGACAGCAGCTCCGGGGACAGTGACGCGGAGGAAACCATCGATGTGGGCTGTGAAAATATGTATTCAGGGTGAGCAAATACAGAAAAAATAAAATAAAATAAAAATAGTTCATACTTTCTGAGATTACAAAAAAAAAGTTAAAATAGTTAAAAACAGTTAAAAAAAAAAAAAAAAAAAGTTACATTTTTAGCTGCGGGGCTAGCTTACCTTTAGCATAACAGTGAGCTAGCTAACATTTCAGTTAGCTTTATAGGCTAACTTATATTAAACGATAAATATATTAAAGAAATACATTTAAATAACAAAATTGTTCATCATGCAGGTTGTAATAAAGTAATAATTAATGATTTATAGAATTTATAATTGTAGTGGGAGTGATGTAATGTAACACAAATACAGGAACTCCAAAATATTACTCAAGTGGAAGTTAATAATAATAATAATAGTAATAATACATTTTATTTATAATGCACTCTTCATGGGGGGAACATACTGTATTGGACATGGGGACATTTTTTATTGTATTTAACTGTAGCTAATGGTACATCCAGTCATCATCTTTTCTTTATAAGATTAATGAATTTGTACATGGTCCCTGTCAAATAAAGAATAAAGAAAGAAAGATTAAAATAAAATCTCAGACAATAAAAAGAACATTAAAATACAAATTGATAAAAAGCTAAAAACATCAGCTATAGGCTTTTCTAAATAAAAATGTCTTTAAATTTGCTTTAAAAACGTCCATTCTCGCCCAAGTTCAAAGTAATGGTCCAAGAAATTACTCAAGAGTAAAAAGTATCTGGGAAAAACACTACTTAAGTAAGAGTAAATGTAAAGCTTTTGTCACCTGTTGTCTTACTCACAGTGAGAAGAGAAGTAAAAATAAATATTACTCAACTAGGAGTAAAAGTATGCTGGAATAAAAGTACAATTTCTCAAAAAAGCAACTGAAGTAAATGTATCTGATTAAATTTAACTGACTACTACCCACCTCTGATTATGAATGTATTTATTTCTTATCTGTTTTTAACATTTGTGTGTTTTTCCAGGCACATAAAGGCGTCCTTCATAAGATACGCCTCCCCAACCACAACAACTCAAGTCATAGCACGGAAGAAGCGCAGAGGGGTAATTAAAAAAGAAAAGCTACGAATGACTAATGGCAGTAGTAGTAACAGAAGTAACAGTCGTCACTGATCAAAATTAATCCTATTTTGTTGTTTAGATCATTGAGAAGAGGCGCAGGGACCGGATCAACAACAGTCTGTCAGAGTTAAGGAGACTCGTGCCCTCTGCGTTTGAGAAACAGGTGACAAACAAGAACATTCACTTCATTTGGTGGTAAGACTGACTTGATTAACTAGTTTTACCCTTAATTATAATTAGAGGTAGCATACCATTGTAGCAGCACTGTTACAAATATGTTCTCCCAGTGTAAACCCATGAAGGATATTAAAAGAACTAAACTAAACCATTCTAAAAACACAACTGTCTTCATAATCATAACACTAAAATAGACAACACCACAAGTTGGGTGTGAAACATTCTTGTTCATTTAATATTTAACACTTTACCAGTGCTTATATTTGAATAAATGTGAATATGTACATCGCTGAGTTTCAGATGACGTAGTAAAAGAAAAAGTTCAAATCTGTCAATTGGACAAAAAGTTAGAAGTGAAAAGACGACATCCCAACATGTTTTAAACCAATAATATTTAAAACAGATGGAAACAAGTAAAGTTAATACAGTTAAAATGCAGATTTGTGTTGTGATACGTGAGTTCTTTATTAATTTACCTTTTAGCTTTTTCATGTAATTTCAACGTAATCAATATCAAAAATTGGTTCTTGCCCCCATCAGTATCACATCATCACATTCTATAATCTGAAAACCACCGATATGAAACCTAACGTGCAACGAACAAGTGTAGAAAATAAAAATATAATGAATGTGCAGGGCTCGGCTAAACTGGAGAAAGCTGAGATCCTGCAGATGACTGTGGACCATCTGAAGATGCTCCAGGCCTCAGGAGGAAAAGGTGAGGCCCTTTTAAAGTCTGTCTCTGCTCTGGACGGAGGCTTGTAACTTGTGTTTGGAAAAGCAAAGTACAGTGAGTTTTAAAATAACTGTTTCAATCTTGAACCTCTTGAACACAATCCTTCATTTTTTGTCTTTGCTACAATAGTTTGACCTTTTTTGTATAATTTTCCTTGTCAGAACCTGCTCGTGTGAACAATCAGACAGAATCAGATTAGATGTAACTGTTCACATGACATTTCAGTAATCTGATAACTCCATAAATCAAACTGTGTGCAGTGAAAACAAAACTGTTCAGATATATTTTATTAAATATTAGTTGTTGGTTTAAATGTGATTATTAGTATATGTTGTAGAATAAATTGAAGTAGTGTTGGAGTTCTAGTTCAGGAGGAGTTTATTTATCAGGACAGGACCCAGCACCTGGAGACATGAACGTCACTGTGATAGTGCTGTTCATTTCAGTCTAGTCCAGCTTCTGTTGTAGGGAGTATTATACCTCTGATGGCAAAGGCCAAGAGAACGAGGCCTGAGCTGGCAGTGCGTGTTTTAGTACAGCAACATTATGTAAAATACCAAAAATACAAATTAAAGATTACATACACTCTAACCCACCAGTGCAGAAAAAGACTGTTCATTTATATCTTCAAATGTGTTTTGGTTTTTACTTTTGATGGTGAATCCTTGGGCTAAAACTCAGTCAGTCCCTTTGACAGTTTTTACATCAAAAGTCAAGCTAAACAAAAGTATTATTCATGTAAACTCACATGTATAAATGATCATTATAATCATGCTCTTATGTCGACATAAACCACGCCTGTCAGACAGGAGTTTTTATGAGGCTGTGACATAATGAATGAGTCTGTAGGATAAACTGTACATTAAAGTGGAGGTTCATGGGAAATATCTGCAGGGGAGGACTTGGCTCTGGGCTGTTGGCTTTGATTTTGACTGTTCAGGAAAAGATTGAGAGGATGGAGAAGTGGGCAGATATAACAGCAGCAGCATTATACAAGCAGCACGAGAATGAAAACCATCACACACCAAGACAAAGTGCCTTTGATTTTGTCACATCTGTGCTGGAACATTAATGATTAATCCTAATTTCTGTTGGAATGGTAGAGGGTCTGGAGCTAGACCATAGAGTCATCGGACAAACATTACATTTTGTGACGTTCCAGTTGCAGTTTGTTCATGGGCTTCATTGGTTAATCTACCTGTCAGTCCCTGGAGTCTGAAAGTGGAGCTGGAAACAGTTTCAGTCCCACGTGTCTTGTAAATCATAGTAAAAGTGCACGTTCTGGGCTTGTTAGACAATGTAATAACAGCAGATACATGTTCTCTCTGGTCCTCTGTCCTCCTCAGGTCACTTTGACGCCCAGGCCGTGGCTCAGGACTTCCTGTCTCTGGGTTTCCGGGAGTGTGTGTCCGAGGTGTCCCGGTACCTGAGCTCTGTGGAGGGACTGGATTGTATGGACCCTCTGCGCTCCAGGCTGCTGTCCCACTTGACGTCCTGCGCCTGCCGCCTCCACCTGCCGCCCCAACACCACTACCCCCCTCCACACCCCTACCTGCACCCCCACTGGCCCCCCACAGCGCTCAGACCCGCGCTCTATGGACTCAACGCTCTCCCAGTACCAGTGGAGGGGGCGTGTGTGCCACTTTTCACACCCCACTGCCTCACCTCTGTGCAGGCCAACATCAGCCCGCCTGCCCCCTCCCCTGTGTCGTCCACTGGGCCTCAGACGCCCCACAGCAGCACTAAACCATACCGACCCTGGGGGACTGAAGTGGGGGCTCTCTGACACATGGAAACAGCTGGAGGCCCCTGAAGTTCAACAGTCAGGCATAACTCTACAATCACAGTTAACTATTAATGATTCTTTTCTACTTTTATCCTTGAATCTAAGCAAACACAGCACAGGTCTGAAGAGCCACATGTCGTATCTCACTCGGCCTGTTCATTTCTGCTGTTTGAATGTAACTTGCTGCTAATATGTAGATAACATTGTGGATTTGATTTACAATTTTTAAACCGTGACCAACTGCCATCCCCTGTTTCTGAAACGACCTTCTTCAACCAAAAAAACACATTTGAGGCTCGTTTTGAACATAAATTAAGTCGACTAAACAAATTGGTTTTGGTGGTTTCATTTTAGCCTCTAAAACTAAAGCATTTTACAAACAAAAATGTGAGTACTTTCAGATAAATAATTTGTATTGATTTTGTATTTCTATGATTAAATACAACCTTAAACACATAAAACATACAAACAACTGGAGTCTGGAGAAGTTCATAAATTAGATCATTAGTTCATTGAGACAGTACTTCACACATATTTTCAGGGTTCAGAATCTCGATCCAGTATCCGTCAGGGTCCTGTATAAACGCCAGATTCTTTGTTTTACCTGAAACAAACAGGAAGAGAAGGTCAAAGGTCACAATTATAATACTGGAATTTTCATTTATTTTGTTCATCCATTGCATGCAATTTGTTCTACTATTTTTATAACATTGTTATTTGTTGCTTTATTTTTTCAAACTTAAAATGTATTTATCTGTGATATACTTCTGGTTTCACAATATATTGGAATTTGCTTTTTAAATTAAAATACAGTAAATAAATGCTCAGTGAGCGGCGCCCTCTTGTGGTCATGCAGTGATAGTCAAGGAGCTGTATGTATCCTGCACTTTTACAGTTTTAAAAAGGTTACTACAGTCACATTTAAACCTGTGTTTCCAGAGTCTTCACCTGCAGATAGAGACACACAAGTTTTTCTTATTCCAGAACCTCCAGATTCACTCCCTGAGCTGCAGAGGCTGCACTAGCACTGAGTCACGAGGCTGCAGGTTTAGGCAGTGACCAATCAGATCAGAGAGAGGCATTTTTGGGTTTAAAACAGCTGGATTTCAGCTTTGAAACTGGCAACGCAAACGAGGGAAGTGAGAGTCATTCTGCTTTGTGATTGGATAAATCTTTAGAAACAAAACACTAAATTATAACAAAAATAATAACCTCATGTCAATGTTTTTGTATTTAAGAATAAATCAGCATTAAATCTGTTAACAATAAAAGCTATTTTGATTTGAACATGTTTAACTCATGTTTATGGAATTTAAAATCTAAATCCTACAGTTTGTTCGAGTTTAAAACCATCCACAACAAAAACACGTGGTACCTGCGTAAGCTTTCTTCACAAATGTAACCCCACGTTTCTCAAAGTAGGAGCAGGCTTCAGCCACGTTAGGAACTGAAATACCAATGTGACCTGCAAACAGGAACTTTATTAGAAGAACTTTTATGAACAGAGCTTCAGAAACAGTCTGTGCAGGACTCACCAAACCCCAGTGGCATTTTGTTTCCATGGTGATACGTCAAGTCATTATTTTCTGCTCCCCAGTTACTGAAAAACACAGATATGATTGACTGAAGTATCCACAGTACTGCTGCGTGTCGTAGTACAGACACTTTCTAAGAGCCTTAATCCTTTAATACTAAACGATGCAGTGATTCTCCAGAGCAGAGGCAGTACACAGCTGTTCCAGTGTATCTCTAGGGGGCAGTACTGAGTAACATGGTCCATACTGTAGGAGCTCGATGAGGCCGTGTCTGGAGAAGGTCCAGGCCGTCCGCTCCAGCTGCTCCTCGGGGATGTTGGCCTTGTCCTCGTAGCCCAGAAAGTACAAAGTGAAGCTCATGTTTGGGAAGTCGATCTTCTGCAGTAAACTGAGAACAAACAACACGTCACAGGAAGAAACGTCCAGGAAAATCACAGCCACCAGACCAAAAAAAGTCATACTCAAGGAAAAGTATCACTGGAAAAATGTACTAAAGTAAAGTACCTGTTTGAAGTTAAAGAGTAAAAAGTGAAAGTATTTCACAGATTTTGAGTCTAATAAAGTTTCAAATGTATTAATTTTAATAAATATTTGAGCTGAATTTTGAATCAATCGTGTTTTTTTCCAGCTGTTTTTATTTGTACATTTTTGTTTTGCTCAAACTATGAACGTGTTAAAAATAAAGTCTCAGTTTTTTCAGCAGGTCAGACAGTGATAAAAAATACTTTTACTTTTCAGTCCTGTGCAGTAGAAAGTACAGATACTGCTCTAAATGCAGTGAAGTGACTTTTACTGTTTAAACTGTTTAAAATGTGACTTTTTCACTGGTGCTTCACGTGTTATAAATGTAAAAGACGCTCTGTAAAAACGTGATGGACTTTCATCTGTTAAATGTTTGGATCAGGAGAAAATGACTTGAAGAGATGAACTGACCAGTGTCTGACTTGTCCCTGAAGTAAAAGTTGAAACTCGAGTGTTTTGTTGGATCAGGTGGAGCAGGAGACAGAAAATGAAAAATAAGACCTGACTTTTTTAGGTTATACTTAAATATTGATCTTTGATTGAGTTAAACCTGCAGTATAAAAGTTCAAAGTTCATTTTGAAGAGTTTTCGGGCTGATTTTGGATTTTTGTGTCTTTTCCACACGACTCGACGTTTCCTGAGTCCAGAAGATGAAGAGTTTCAGCTGTAACATGTGACCTGTCTCCTGAAGAGAAGCTCCTTCCTGTTTGTCCCTCACATCACTTATTTAGGGAATGTCTCTCTCTCTTTCTCTCTGTCTCTCATCCCCCCTCTCTTTCTCTCTCTGTCTCTCTTTCTCTCTCTCCACCCATCCCTCTTGATCTCTCTCTCTCTGTGTCACTCCCTCTCTTCATCTCTTTGTCTCTCTGCCCCCCTTCCTTCTCTTTCTCTCTGCCTCTTCACATCCCTCTCTCGCATTCTCCTCCTCTCCCTGTCTGTCCCCTCTCCCTCTTCCTCTGTCCTCTCTCTTTCTTTCTTTCTTTCCCCTCTCCCTAACTCTGTCCTCTCTCTTTCTCTCTGTACTCTGTCCCCTCTCTCTCTTTCTTTGTCTCCTCTCCCCCTCTTTCTCTCTGTCCCTCCTCTCTCTTTTCTTTCTATCCCCTCACTCTTTCTCTGTCCTCTCTCTCTCTCTCTCTGTCCTCTCTCTCTTTCTCTCTGTTCTGTCTCTCTTTCTTTCTGTCCCCTCTCTCCCTCTTTCTCTTTCCTCTCTCTCTTTCTCTCTGTCCTCTCTCTTTCTGTCTTTCTTTCTTTCTTTCTTTCTTTCTTTCCCCTCTCTCTTTCTCTGTCCCCTCTCCCCCTTTCTCTGTCCTTTCTCTCTTTCTTTCTTTCCCCTCTCCCTCTTTCTTCTCTGTGTTATTGCAGAGTCAGTTTTGTCTCTGTCTTTTCTGTTTGTGTTTCTGTTAGTTTTTCTGTTTCTCCTCTTTCAGATGTTCTTTTCCTGCTCGTGTGCCGTCTGTCCCCCTCTCCCTCTTCTCTCTCTTTCTTTCTGTCCCCTCTCTCTTTCTCTCTGTGTTCTCCTCTTTCAGATGTTCTTTTCCTGCTCGTGTGAGACTCACGTCTGTCCCCTCTCCCTCTTTCTCTCTTTCTTTCTGTCCCCTCTCCCTTTTTCTCTCTGTGTTCTCCTCTTTCAGATGTTCTTTTCCTGCTCCTGTGAGACTCACGTCTGTCCCCCTCTCCCTCTTCCTCTCTCTCTTTCTCTCTTTCTTTCTTTCTCTTTCTGCTCTGTGTTATTGCAGAGTCAGTTTTGTCTCTGTCTTTTCTGTTTCTGTTTCTGTTTGTTTCTGTTTCTCCTCTTTCAGATGTTCTTTTCCTGCTCGTGTGAGACTCACGTCTGTCCCCTCTCCCTCTTTCTCTCTTTCTTTCTGTCCCCTCTCCCTTTTTTCTCTCTGTGTTCTCCTCTTTCAGATGTTCTTTTCCTGCTCGTGTGAGACTCACGTCATCCCGAGAGTCCCGGTGTAGAAGTTCAGAGATCGAGCAGGATCTTTGACCCTGAGCATGGTCTGCTGCATCATGTAATCCTGTAAAAACACAACACAAACCGCTCACAGCGACAGACTGAAGAGCCTCATATCTGCAGAGAGGATCTGTCCAAACGCACAGATCCTCATGTCGACGCTTTAGACAGAGCAGTGCCTCGTGTGTCACTAATCACATGTTAGAGAAGGTCAAGAATGTTCAAACTCGCACTAAACAACAAACCACAGTCAGGGGTGATTCTGGCGGCCTCTGGTGGCAGCAGCTGAAATGACAACTTCATGTTTTTTTTACTATGTTTTTTTTTTTATTGTATTATTAATATGATGCTTAGTAATTTGACACATTTTGCATTACTTCATAAATGACTGACCCATGGAAAATTTGAGGGGTCTGTCACTCTAAGCAGTTCTACATTATTTCTAGTACTTAGGCAGGAAAGTGTAGCTGCTGTGTAAGTAGTAATAGTACTGCACCACTACTACTTACTGCACCGAAACATGATGCAACAAGAGGCTTTATATCTCCACTACCTCCTCAGTTTGTGTTTCAAGGACTAAAGGCACAGACTCTATAATAAATGGTATTTTCATTTTTAAAGGGCCCATTACACTTTTTTACACTTTTTACTTCTGTTTTGTTGTAAAACTGCTGCGTCTGTGGCTCGTGTTTCTCTACAATTTAAAGCTCCTCGATTACACAACATTCAGCCTGGTGCTTTAAGCCACATTTACCTCATCACAAACACACCTGGACTTGTGTTTTGTGCATTGGTCTGTCTCCATCTCCAAGCTCAAAATGCTCCGCTCCACCTTGTGATGTCATGACGTGGTAGTTTTAAAGTTAAATGAAATGATCCAAATGATTCTAGTGAAGGTGTGTGGAGTTTAAAAACACAGTGGAGCATTGGTGGAGTGTTTTAAGAGAGAAGAACTCAGCCTAAATCTGCAGGTTTGTGTGTGAAATATGTGAATGAAACGAAACACAGCTCCAGGTTTGTTTGCGACGAGGAAACAAGTCAATTTTGTGTCATACATGATCTTTACGGTGTAGGCCCCTGTTCTCCTGACACTTCAGCCACAGAACGCAGCAGTTTTACACTTCCACATTTATTCAATCCAATCCACAACCTGAGGACAACTTTTAAACTCCTAGACCAGGCCCATTTACTTCATGCAAGAATCTACAAACTGGTTTTACTGGATAACTCCTCGACAACAGGAACAAGAGCGTTCACAGTGTTTCTGCTCTTACCTGAGTCATGGGATGTCCCTCTTTGCAGGCGGCAGTCACCTGTTCATCGCTCAGCCCTCCAAAGGCCATCTTCCTCCCTCTTTCTCTACCTGTGTGTGAACAGAACAAACCCCGGCTCCTCTTAGAAAACTGCTTAAAGGTTTCACTAAACTCCTCCCACGCCTCAAAACTCCAGTCGTCCAACCAGATGTTTAGGTTTTGCCCTGCACTGAACAACATCACAAAAACTGCCAGACAATGGAGGAAGTTATGGTAATTATCAATTATATCACTGCAAAGGAAGTCTAAAACTGGCATTGTTCCTTTTAACGATGTCTGCAGGTTGTCCTTCAGTCTTTACATAAATGAAAATGAGTTACATAATGTTAAATGGTAAGATACACGACCAAAATCTGTATAAACACTGCTGCATAAAACACATGACTCACACGATCACAGAGGAGCAGACAGACACTGTAATAGAAACTTTAAAAAAAGGACTGCTCAAGTAAGATTTATCATTTAAAGGACAAAACTTAAAATAATGTTCACAAACTGGTATTTTCAAAGGAGACACAAAAATTAGAAGGAAACACAAAAGTCATTTTCATAACAACAGAGTCACCAAAAACATTTACTCGAGTAATTGGACTGTTACTTTCAATAAAAAACATTACTCAAGTGCTGCTAGAAAAGTACTTCTCTTTAGGTTACATTTACTTTTTAATGTTTTTAAAGTTTCAGAGACTATCCTCCTCCACAAACGTGTTGAAATGACACATGTCGTGGACACAGACGGTTCTTGGTCTTTAGGGACAAGTCGAGGCTCGTTTCTTAACATTTTATCTGCATTTTTGTCCCTCCATCACCGGGGGCATTTCAAAAGGAGCACGACAGAATGAACAGAGCTTTGCAGAAACACTTTTCAATTTATTGTTGAATTTTATAAAAAACTATCACAAAATACGAACCATTTTTTTCTATAAACAAATAACAGCATTAAAAACAATCAGCAGCGTCAGGCGCTGGGCTGGATTTTATTTACAGTGTTTTAAAAGTCGGCCTGGAGTCGGGTTTTGTTTTATTCACAGGTTTGAGAAACACTTTTCTATTATTTGGTCTCATCAAAATGCTCCAGGCTCTTTGGGAATAAAAGGCTGAAGACTGGAGTGAAAACAGCATTTTGAGATTTTGACCAACAGAAAAGAGTCACTCAAACGTGTGAATAAAACAAACACAACTCCATTTTGCTAAAATTCTGACTTATTCGTTGACTTTTGTGCCTTCTGCTGGTGCATTTCTTCATGATAAAAGTAGATTACACCAACCAGGTTTAACTTTAATATCTTTAAATCAGGGGTCTCAGACTCGCGGCCCTCGGGCCGGTTGCGGCCCTCGGGCCTGTAGTTTGCGGCCCCCGCCTTGATATGAAAGTTTAATGTTAATGTGGCCCACGAGTTTGACATGTGGCACTTTACAGTGTTGTGTGCGGAGCTGAACGAACCACCAATCACGGTGGGGTATATGGCTCTGGGGGCGGGACATCGGTTTGATGCAGAGAAACATTTCTCATTGAGTGAAAGTTACAGCGGCGCTGCCATGGAGGGTTTTCTTCTGTGTCTGGTGCCTCGTTTCTATTGAGCACACGCCACATTCGTCCGAGCCGCTGAGTTCACAAAAAAAAAGTGTTTTTAAGTTGCTGTTCAGTGGGATATTACACATATATAAATGTACATAAATATATTCATATATTTACACACACAGACGTTTTTATTAATAGCATTGCACTTTGCTTAAAGTTAATTTCACACATTGACAATCTGCTCTAGTCACTGTAAGATTTGTTCGTTTCTGGTGCAAGCATCAAAGAGGAAAAAAGACTGAAACATAAAGTCAGAAGGTTTAATGAGTTCCACAGGTAAAGTGAACAATGAATGGTAAAAGGTCAAATGGTCACATTTTTATAGCGCTTTTCTACCTTTCAAGGCACTAAAAGCACTTTACAACAAGGAACCAGTCACACATCCACACACACATTCACACACACATTCACACACCAGTGTACACAGACACTGTGTGTGTCTGTGTATGTGTGTGTGTGTGTGTGTGTGTGTGTGTGTGTGTGTGTGTGTGTGTGTATGTGTGTGTGTATGTGTGTGTGTGTGTGTCTGTGTGTATGTGTGTGTGTCTGTGTGTGTCTGTGTGTATATGTGTGTATATGTGTGTGTGTGTGTGTGTGTGTGTGTCTGTGTGTGTGTGTGTGTGTGTGTGTGTGTGTCTGTCTGTGTGTGTGTGTGTGTGTGTCTGTGTGTGTGTCTGTGTGTATATGTGTGTATGTGTGTGTGTGTGTGTGTGTGTGTGTGTGTGTGTGTGTGTCTGTGTGTGTATATGTGTGTGTATGTGTGTGTGTGTGTGTGTGTGAGTGTGTCTGTGTGTGTGTCTGTCTGTGTGTGTCTGTGTGTGTGTGTGTCTGTGTCTGTGTGTGTGTGTGTGAGTGTGTGTATGTCTGTGTGTGTGTGTGTGTGTGTCTGTGTGTGTGTGTGTGTGTGTGTGTGTATGTGTGTGTGTGTGTGTATATGTGTGTGTGTGTGTGTGCGCGTGTGTGTGTGTGTGTGTGTGTGTGTGTGTGTGTGTGTGTGTGTGTGTGAGTGTGTGTGTGTGTGTGTGTGTGTGTGTGTGTGTGTGTGTGTGTGTGTGTGTGTGTGTGTGTGTGAGAGTGTGTGTGTGTGTGTGAGGCGGGTCTTCTCAGGTGGAGGTCACACAGTCTCAGGTGGAGGTCAGTCAGGTGGAGGTCACACATCCCTTGGTAAATAGGGGTGGCGACAGATAAGAAGTTGCAAGACCAGATCATAGGTGTTATCTTCTGGTCCACAGTCCTTGTCTTCAGCTGATCTCCATAGTCCCTGGTGACCCCTCTGCTTCCATATCGTCTGTTGGACATGAGTTATTTACTCTAGCATCAGTAAATCAAGACACCAGTTTGGAGAAGTGCTGCACTGCTAGAAAAACCGTACATCACTCACCCATTCATGTTCTGTGTTACAACAAAAACTGCTTATAAACAATCATTAATAATAATAATAAACGTATTTCTTCGTCTTTTTATTATTATTATTATTATTATTAGTAGTAGTAGTAGTAGTAGTAGTAGTAGTAGTAGTAGTAGTAGTAGTAGTAGTAGTAGTAGTAGTAGTAGTAGTAGTAGTAGTAGTAGTAGTAGTAGTAGTAGTAGTATGTCAAGTGAACAGAACCTATAGTTTTACAAAGTTAAATATCTTTGATAAGACAAATCGCTGCTCCCAAAAGATCAAATGTGGTGGTAATGTTAACCCCAAACACCAAACACGTAAATATCCAGCAGACGTGGGTATAACATCGCTCTCTGCTCACAAACACTGTTTCATTTCAAAGCTGGTGTTTCGTAGTGAGTCACAGGTTCACGGGGCTTCACTTTCTCCGTCACGTGTCTGCGGTCACGTGACACCTGTGCAACCGCAATAACAGTCCCCGGTAACCCGGACCAGTTATAGGGTCGCACCGTCAGACAAGCTTTAACATTTTCTCACATTTCTCTTTTTAAAACACTCGCACAGTTCAAACCTTCGTAGATAAAAAAAAAAGCACAGTATTATAGAAAGAAGCCAAATATTATACTGTACTGTAAATAAAAATTACAGCTTTTAGAAATATTGTAACAAATGTCATTTTAATGATCAACCTACGAGGCTGGACACATAAGAAATGATTAATATTGTCTCAGGTGTATTTCACAGTTCCTCTGACCCTCTTCCTCCTGTAGTGTTTTTGTTGTGTTGTAGCTTTTGTGCGGATGTTGTTTGATGTGTTGATGTTTTTTTACAAAGCTAAAGCAGACTCCATCCGCACGACGGTTACAGTCCCTTTTGCATCCTTGTTCAACGTTATTATTCCTCATTATTCATTTATTTTGTGCTGTTCTCACGGCATTTTCTATATCAATAATAATGTCCAGTTGCAGATTGTAGCTTCCCTCTACTGCAGTACCACGGGCGACCAGTGCGCGGCAGCAACACGCCGCACGGCCACAGCGAGGAGCGCGAAAAGTGACAAAATACAGAAGAAGTGACAAAATTAAACGGTTAGTAAAATGTCTAGAGTCCAAAGGCTGAGAGCTTTGGTGGAGCGGCTGACTGCGGCTCATGAAGACACATCTGTGCAGTTTGAAAGAATCATAGCCGAGTATGAAGACGAACTGTGTCGATCCAAACAGGAGAACGAGAGGAAACTACGGCTCCTGGACTCGGCTCTGCGCTGAGCCCGAGAGTCGTGCTGAACAGAGTCGGTAAGTCTGTCCAAGCTACACACGTTATGTTCAGGACTCTTGACGAGTGATCATTTTTAAGAACAGGTTTTTAATGTGGTCCTTGGTCCATGTCACACACTCCCGCTCACCACACACACGTGCCTTATCCTGGAACTACGGGTGCCTGTCTGTTCTAACTTCAATACATCACAACCCCCTTTTTAACAAGTTTAAACTGTACATGTTAACTGTCAATTCAATACAATTTTTTGTAAAGCCCAAAATCACAACAGCAGTGGCGTCTTAGGACTGAACAGTTGATTAACCAACAGAATTAGAAAATCAACAATGAAACAGAAACAGAAAAGCAAATTGAACTGTCACAGTAATGCCACGTTTTTGAAAATTACATTTTAAATCAAAGAGCAAAACATCTCTTATATTTTCTTCAGATCCAGAACCAAAATCATAAACCAATAACATGTTAGATAACTTACAACTGCTGTTTGCAATAACTATTTAACTGAGCTTGTCTTTATCAAAACACAATGTTACAGTCCATTACTCTCTCTTCTTACTTCTCTCTGCTGGAAAAACCCACTGTGGGACTAATAAAGGCTTATCTTATCTTATCTGTGTCTAGCAGGTTTTACTTCTCCACCAGATCTGGTTTTGTATGTTACTGCATCAGAGGTACGATGAACAGTCTGTATCATGTGAATCAATAACATGATCAGGTGTTTGAAAAGTCTGAAAAAAGTGTTTGAAAAAGTGTACTGTCCCTCTGTTCTGAAGGTTTCCTCCTCTGTTTTACGTAGGTGTTTCCTGTTCCTCCTGTACACTCTACCATCAGGTGTATGAACCAAATATGAACGTGGCTGCTTGTGTTTATGCAGAACCACGGCCGGCTGCCGTGACTCTCCTCGTTGCATCTGAACATTCTCTCCATCTTGTCGGGCAGTGTCCTTGTTTGTCTGTCAAAGTACAGCTTCTGCTTTAGTTGCCTTTCTTTCAATTGGCGATGAACCTTGTCCAACTCATCTGGAGTAAGCAGTGACGCAGTTTTCCTTTTAGCCGGTGTCTCATAAGTAAATGTGTTGGGGATAGTCCTACATTCTCCACAGGTGTTTTCCGGTACTCCAAAAGTGAAATGTAGGGGTCACCTTTGCAGCACTCGGTTTTCTTCAGCAGACTTTTTACAGTCTGTACAGTTCTTTCAGCCTGTCCATTGGACTGAGCATGTGTGGGACTGGATGTGACGTGTCTGAACTCCCAGCTTTCTGCAAATACTTTGAACTCATCACTGGCATACTGAGGACCATTATCTGATATTAGTACATCCTGTATACCATGCCTGGCAAACATTGACCTAATAGCCAGTATGACACTGACTAGTAGTGTCCTTCAGTTTCATGAGCTCCGGAAACTTCAAAAAGTAGTCCAGACACAGAAGAAACTCAGATCCATTGTAGTGAAAGACATCGGTGCCTACTTTCCCGTGGTCTGTTGGGTAGTGGATGTGAAAGTAGAGGCTCTCTTGGATTACTCCTTCTGTGTTGGTTGCACACTGCAACACTGTTTGCTCAATGTGCGCTGACATGTTTGGCCAATACAAAATGTCTCTGGCTCTCTCTTTACACTTAACCGCTCTGAAGTGTGACTCATGTATTTTCTCCAGCATTTCTTGTCTTAGCTGCACAGGAACAATAATCTTAGCAGCTTTAAACATCAGTCCAGAGGTGTGTGACTTCACCTCTAAATGTCCAGTATGGCGAAATGTCTTTTGGTACAGCACGCCTTTCGTTTGGCCAACCGTTCAGTGTCATGTCCTTTAATGCATTTGCAACTGCATTTCTCTGTCTTCCGCAGTGGCTTTTTGAAATTTGAGTCATTTTTCCTTGGACATTGATAACTGCTGTGTGACCAAATTTACGTCTAACTCTTTTCCCAGTAGATCTTCTTTTTGTTCTCTGAGAAAAGCTCTACTCAGGGTGTCTGCTATGTATAGTTCGTTACCAGGTTTGAACATGACCTTTAAGCTGTGTGGAGCCTCTGAGCCTCAGGAGCATTCTTTGTAGCCTCATAGGAGCCTGGTGAAGCGACTTTTTGAAAATAATCTCCAGAGGCTTGTGGTCACTTTCCACTTGAATGTCTTTCCCATAAACAAACTGATGGAACTTTTCACAGCCATAAACAATAGCAAGTAGCTCCTTTTCAATCTGAGCATACCTCCGCTGACAGTCAGTGAGACTCTTGATCCGTGTGCCACAGGTTGTCCATCCTGAAGTAAGACTGCTCCTATTCCTTCAGAAGTCGCATCTACCGAAAGAGTGACGGGTTTATTGACGTCGTACTATTTGAGTGTAGGAGCGTTGGTGACAAGCTGTTTTAGTTGTTCAAAACTTTCTTGTTGTTTCTCCCAGTGCTACTCCACATTTCCTTCAAGCAGCTTTCTCAGGGCTGCACTGATCTCTGACAAGTTTGGTATGAACTTGGCAAGATACTGAATCATCCTCAAGAATCTTAACAGCTCTTGTTTGTCCTGTGGAGGAGGCAGCTGTGTCACCGCTCTCACCTTTTCTTCATCCGGTTTTAAACCGTGGTCGGTGAGTGTATGTCCAATGTACTTGATCTCATTTGTGCTAATCAAACACTTATTTTGTTGAGTTTCAGATTTTTTTCTCTTGCTCTGTCCAACAGTTTTTTCAGTCTTTGATCGTGCTCTTGTTTAGCGTCTCCCCACACCAGTAAGTCATTGATAATGTTGACAGCACCATCCAAACCCTCAATCATTTGTGCAATGGCCCTCTGAAACCCTTCCGGCGCTGATGAGATGCCAAATGGTAGACGCAGAAATCGGTATCGTCCAATGGGGGTGTTGAAAGTACATAGCTTTGAACTTTCCTCATCCAGTTTAATCTGCCAAAATCCTTGATTTGCGTCCAGCACTGAGAAATACTTGGCATTTTGCATGTGAGATACAACTTCTTCAGTGGTGAGCTCACGTTTAATAGCTTGATTTAAATCTTTGGGGTCCATGCAGATTCGTATTTTCTTTGGCGTGACCACAGTGACCGTACTATTGACCCACTCCGTTGGCTCTGTCTGCCTTGCTATCACTCCCACTCTCTCCATGCGCTGTAGTTCCTGAACTACTCTCCCTCAGTGCAACTGGTATTTTTCTGGGGGCTGTAAGAATTGTTCGTTTCTGGTGCAAGCGTCAAAGAGACTGAAGTATAAGTCAGAAGGTTTAATGAGTTCCCACAGGTAAAGTGAACAATGAAGCACCGGACTCTCAGGAAAAGATAGAAGAGAGTCCTGAGATGTTTGTGTTTACAGCTTTTATAGGGTCTCTGTGTGTGAGAGTGTGTGAGAGTGTGTGAGAGTGTGTGAGAGAGTGTGAGTGTGAGAGTGTGAGAGAGTGTGAGAGAGTGTGAGAGAGTGTGAGAGAGTGTGAGAGAGTGTGAGAGAGTGTGAGAGAGTGTGTGAGAGTGTGAGAGTGTGTGTGAGAGTGTGTGTGAGAGTGTGTGTGAGAGTGTGTGAGAGAGTGTGAGAGAGTGTGAGAGAGAGTGTGAGAGAGTGTGTGAGAGAGAGTGTGTGAGAGAGAGTGTGTGAGAGAGAGTGAGTGTGTGTGAGAGAGAGTGAGTGTGTGTGAGAGTGTGTGTGAGAGAGAGTGAGTGTGTGTGTGTGAGAGTGTGTGAGAGAGAGTGAGTGTGTGTGAGAGTGTGTGAGAGAGTGTGTGAGAGAGAGTGAGTGTGTGTGAGAGTGTGTGTGAGAGTGTGTGTGAGAGTGTGAGAGTGTGTGTGAGAGTGTGTGAGAGTGTGTGTGAGAGAGAGTGAGTGTGTGTGTGTGTGAGAGAGTGTGAGAGAGTGTGAGAGAGTGTGAGAGAGTATGAGGCGGGTCTTCTTCTCATCAGCATGTGGTCACACGTTAAAAACCTTTTGGCAAAATCAAACAATGTGATCACTTTAACATCAAACAATGTGTGTTTTTAAGTCGAACAATGTCCTTGTTTTATGCCCCTCCCAGGTGGAGGTCACACAGTCCTGGGTGAAGAGGGCGACAGATGGAAGTGGCTTTGATCATAGGTGTTATCTTCTTGGCCACAGTGCTTGTAGTCCCCCGTCCTATTTTGCATCTGATGTAGTGTTACATTACACAAACATGGCATTAACTTCCACTGCTCTGCTGATGACACACAGCTGTACTTGTCAATGAAACCAGATCAGTCTGATCGAGTGGACAGACTTAGTGCCTGTGTGAAGGACATATAAAAACCTGGATGACACTTAATTATCTCTGCTTCTTAACCCCAAAAAAAACAGAGGTCATTACTCTAGGCCCCAAAAGCCTGTGAGACTCTCTGTTTGACCAGAAAGTCACTCTGGACAGTGTCAGTGGTGCCTCCAGTTCTACTGTGAGGAACCTTGGAGTCTTGTTTGACCAAGAGCTCTCGTTCAAACCACATATAAACCAATCCTGTAGAACAGCTTTCTTTCACCTGCGTAATATTGCCAAAATCAGAAAAATCTTGTCTAAAAGTGACGCTGAAAAACTTATCCATGCATTTGTTACATCAAGGCTAGATTACTGTAACTCCTTACTAGTCGCTTGCCCTAAAAGCTCTATAAAAAGCTTTCAGCTAGTTCAAAATGCAGCAGCCAGGCTCCTAAACAGGAACTAAGAGAAGAGACACACATCACCCAGTGCTGGAGTCCCTTCACTGGCTTCTGTCGAGTTCAGAATCAAATTCAAAGTTCTCCTCCTGACATATAAAGCCATAAAGGGCGTGGCCCCGTTGTATCTGCAAGATGCTATAGTACCATACCACCCAAACAGAGACTCCGCTCAAAATGCTGGACTATTGGTGGTTCTAGAGTGTGACTAAAGCACAGTAGGAGGGAGAGCTTTCACTTACAAGCTCCTGCTCCTATGGAATCAGCTCCTTCCCACGTTAAAGAGGCTCCACAGTCTCTACATTTAAGATCAGACTTGAAACGTATCTCTTTGAAATAGCTTATGGTCAGGACCAGAAAATAAACCCTGTAGTTTTAGTTAGGCTGCCTAGGGATAGTCATGCTGGGGGAAGTATGGTAACCTGAGCACTATCCTCTTTTTCCTCCTGTTTTCCCTCAACAACATTTACTATTCAGTTTGTTCATTGCTATTCACATGTTGTCCCCCCGCTCCCCTCTGGGGAGTGTGACTGTTTCAGACGCCTGGCCGCTGACCGTCCGGTGATGGCCGAACTTTAGATCTTCTTGCCTGAATGGACGGCTCGTTGGCTCTGGCCCTACAGACTTGAACTGGATGCGCCTTAGTCCTGGACACATCTGCAGCCTGTCCGTCCATGGGAGTGGAGTGGATCTCTCCTTCACTGTGGTTCTCCTCGAGGTTTCTCCTTTTCCCACTGGGTTTTTGAAGTTTTTCCTTTGGAGAAGGAGGGTCTAAGGACAGGGGATGTTCTGGAACAGTTATTCATTGCTTGTTTTCTGTTGATTAATCTGCTTGTGTGTTTCTGTTTCATTGTTGATTTTCGAATTCTGTTGGTTAATCATCTCCATGTTCAGCCCTAAGAGGCGACTGCTGTCGTGATTTTGGGCTCTAAAAAAATAAATTGAATTGAATTGAATTGAATTGCATGTTTGCATCCATTATATTCTCTCTTTCTCTCTCCCTCACCCTCTCTCTCTCTCTCTCTCCCTCTTTCTTCCTCCCCCTCTTTCTCCCCCCCTCTCTCCCTCTCCACACTCAAATATGTGCATGAAACTTTGTCCCTCTCTTAAAAAGGGGCTTACTCACTCACTGTAGACGAAAGCAGCGACACATCTGACACTGCTCTGTTATCAGTCTTTATCTGTGGAGTGGACTCTAAACTTTCCGTTACGGAGGAACTTTTAGGATTAAAATCCAGGCATGGCACAACCACAGGAAAATAAATCTTTGAGGTGTCCAATTGTTTCAATGAAATGAGGGTGCCCTGGGATAAACTTGTGGCACTGACGACAGATGGAGCCCGTGATGTGCGGTCAAAAGAGAGGATTGATGGGCAGGATTCAGGAGAAGATGCAGGAGAATGATGCAGGTGAGCTCACAGTTTACCACTGCATCATACACCAAGACGCCTTATGTGGCAAAGCCTTGAAAATGGATATTATCAGCGCCATAACTCGGGTAGTTAACTTCATAAAAGCCAAAGGTTTGAATCACCGGCAGTTCCAGTCTTTTCTAGAGGAGTTGGGCTCAGAATATAGAGATGCTTTGAGCTACATGAGGAAATGTGTCTGTTTATGGAGAGCAAAGGCAAAGACACAGCAGAGCTCGGGGATAAAAAGTTTCAGTGTGAGCTGGCATTCCTATGTGACACTGTGAGCCATCTCGATGCTCTAAACTTCAGCTTCAGGGGCGGGAGCACGTCATTACAGACATGTACAGTGCAGTGAGGGCCTTTAGAACCAAGCTGAGCTTGTGGGAGACTCAGATGCTGGAAATTTGGCTCATTTTCTGTGCTGCCAAATTATGAAAGAGCAGACTGCCGTAGCCCCTCCCTGAACCGCCACCCCCCTCCCTTAACCGCCACCTTAACGTGGTGGAGGGGTTTGAGCATCCGAATGATCCTGGGAGCTATGTTGTTGGGGGCTTCATGCCCCTGGTAGGGTCACCCATGGCAAACAGGTCCAGGGGTTCAGAAGCCCTTTATGATGAGGAGACAACAAAGGCCAGTTACGTCGCCCGGACCGGCGTCACCGGGGCCCCACGCTGGAGCCAGGCCTGGGGTGGGTGCTCGACAGCGAGCGCCTGGTGGCCGGGCCTTTCCCCACGGGGCCCGGCCAGGCTCAGCCCGAAGGAGCGACGTGGGGCCGTCCTCACGTGGACCCACCACCCGCGAGAGGATCCGTAAGGGGCTGGTGCAGAGAGATCTGGGCGGCAGTCGACGGCGGGGGCCCCGACGACCGGATCTCCGGACATGGAGACTAGCTCTGGGGACATGGAATGTCACCTCGCTGGGGGGAGGAGCCTGAGCTTGTGCGGGAGGTTGAGCGTTACCGACTAGATATAGTCGGCCTCACCTCCACGCACAGTTTGGGCTCTGGAACCCAACTTCCTGAGAGGGGCTGGACTCTCCATTTCTCTGGCGTTGCGCGGGGAGCGGCGGCGAGCTGGTGTGGGCTCATTGCCCCACAGCTCAGCCGTCACGTGTTGGAGTTCTCCCCGGTGAACGAGAGGGTTGCGTCCCTGCGCCTTCAGGTCGGGGACAGGTCTCTCACTGTTGTGGCAGCCTACGGGCCAAACAGCAGTGCAGAGTACCCGGCCTTCTTGGAGTCCCTGGGGGGGGGGTATTAGACAGTGCACCCACCGGGGACTCCGTTGTTCTCCTGGGGGACTTCAACGCCCATGTGGGTAACGACAGTGACACCTGGAGGGGCGTGATTGGGAGGAACGGCCTCCCTGATCTGAACCCGAGCGGTGTTTTGTTATTGGACTTCTGTGCTAGTCACAGTTTGTCCATAACAAACACCATGTTCAAACACAAGGTCCATCAGTGCACGTGGCACCAGGACACCTGAGGTCGGAGGTCAATGATCGACTTTGTAGTCGTGTCATCTGACCTCCGGCCGCGTGTTTTGGACACTCGGGTGGAGAGAGGGGCAGAGCTGTCAACTGATCACCACCTGGTGGTGAGTTGGATCCGCTGGCGGAGGAGGAAGCCGGATAGACCTGGCAGACCCAAGCGTATTGTGAGGGTCTGTTGGGAACGTCTGGCGGAGCCTTTTGTCAGGGGGGTCTTCAATTCGCACCTCCGGGAGAGCTTCTCCCTGATCCCGGGGGAGGCTGGGGACATGGACTCCAAGTGGGCCATGTTCTCCACCTCTATTGATGCGGCTGCTCGTAGCTGTGTGATGTTGTGGGGCTGTCTTGGCTGACACGTCTCTACAACATCGCGTGGCGGTCGGAGACAGTACCTCTGACTGGCAGACCGGGGTGGTGGTCCCTCTGTATAAGAAGGGGGACTGGAGGGTGTGTTCCAATTACAGGGGAATCACACTCCTCAGCCTTCCCGGTAAGGTCTATTCCAGGGACTGGAGAGGAGAATCCGACCGATAGTCGAACCTCAGATCCAGGAGGAGCAGTGTGGTTTTCGTCCTGGTCGTGGAACACTGGACCAGCTCTACACTCTCCATCAGGTCCTCGAGGCTCATGGGAGTTTGCCACAGTCCACATGTGTTTTGTGGATCTGGAGAAGGCATTTGACCGTGTCCCTCGTGGTGTCCTTTGGGGAGTGCTCTGGGAGTATGGGGTCCGGGGCCCTTTGTTAAGGGCTGTCTGGTCCCTGTATGACCGGAGCAGGAGCTGTGTTCTCTGCAGTGAGTCAGACTTGTTCCCGGTGCATGTTGGACTCCGCCAGGGCTGCCCTTTGCGCCTAGAAATTCTGTCCATAAATATAATGAACAGAACCGGTGACAGTCATGGGCTGGAGGGGGTCTGGTTCAGGGGCTGGAGGGGGTCTGGTTCGGGAACCACAGGATCTCATCTCTGCTGTTTGCAGATGATGTTGTCCTGATGCTTCTTTGAGCCAGGACCTGTAGCGCTGGGGCGGTTTGCAACCGAGTGTGAAGAGTCTGGGATGAGGATCAGCTCTTCCAAATCTGAGGCCATGGTTCTCGACCGGAAAAAGGTGGCTTGCCCTCTCCGGGTGGGTGGTGAGTCTTTGCCTCAAGTGGAGGAGTTCAAGTATCTCGGGGTCTTCACGAGTGAGGGAAGGATGGAACGTGAGATTGACAGGTGGATCAGTGTCTGCAGTGACGTCGCTGTATCGTCTGTTGTGGTGAAGAAGGAGCTGAGTCGAAAGGCAAAGCTCTGGATTTACCTCAATCTACGTTCACCTCACCTATGGTCATGACTCTGGGTAATGACCGAAAGGACAAGATCGCGGATACAAGCGGCCGAAATGAGTTTCCTCTGCAGGAGGAGGCCCCGGGGAAGACCCAGGACACGCTGGAGGGACTTTGTCTCTCGGCTGGCCTGGGAGCTGGAGGACGTGTCTGGGCTGAGGGAAGTCTGAGAGTCCCTGCTTAGACTGCTGCCCCTGCGACCCGGTCCCGGATAAGAGGAAGAACATGGATGGATGGACAGACCGCCGTGCTGCCCATTGCAGAGTTTGCTCAAAAACTAAGTGTACTCAGTGCGGAGTTTTCCTGGCGATGTGCGGACTCTGAAGCCCAGAAATGCAGATTTGAACTACTCAGCAATTCGTTTGCGGTTGACGTGACGAGCGCACCAACCAGCCTCCAAATGGAGCTGATTGAGGTCCAGTGACTCGCTCAAGTCAAAGTTTGGTGGTGCGGCACAGTTCCCACAGTTCCTTCCTCACACACTGCCACAACTCCGTGCACAAGCTGCTGAAATGCTCTATGCAGCACATATCTATGTGAACAACTCTTCTCTTTGATGAAGATGAACAAAACACCACACAGGAGTCGTCTCACTGACAAACACCTTCATTCAGTCCTAAGGATTTCCTCAGCTCAGAGCCTGACCCCAGACTTTGATGAACTTGCATCTAAAAAGAGATGCCAGGTATCTCCTTTGGACCATGTGCGTCAGAGTAAATCACAGCAAACTGACACTGGGTGAATGTTTTCTTTGTCTTTGGACTGTTCATAGTTGAAAAATTGGATTTTCATTGAAGCAAGTTGTTATTTTTGATATTTACATTTTAAAGGAGCTCAAAAGCTACAGATATTATTTAGACATATCATTTATTTAAAAATGTGTTTCTCATTTGTTAAACTCTGAATCCAGAACAAACTTTAAGCAAAACTATTATTAAACATTATTTTAATAAGAAAAAGGTTTAACATTACATACTCAAAAGAAAAGAAAATATGCAGATGTTGAAAATTTTCAATAAATATTTAGTTTGGCCCACGACTTGATCCCAGTTTTTCATTTTGGCCTCTGTGAATTTGAGTTTGATTACATCTTTTTAATCTGTATTTAAAGCAGGGGAGTCAGATTGGCCAAACCAGCTCTGTATTCTCACATCTCACCACTAGATGTCACCTGTGTTACTACTGTCTGAAGCCCAGAGAGCACAGTGAGCCTGAACAAAGGACTGGGGAGGGGGCTTTAACTACACAAGTGACACGAGGTTGGTACAAAGCAGTCGTCACGTTCAAGATCGTATGTGGACAACCATTTTCACACATGGTCTAAAACATGAGACTGACACGGTAAAATGTGGGTTAAATTGGTCCATGGAAGTTTCAAGCCAGTAGCACAATAAAAACATTAAATTTAGGGAGGTCTAAAGGATCAGACTAATTGTCGTGGCTAAAGCCAGAGTCAGTATTAAGTCCATCAGGGCGTGTGCTGGTCATCTGCGCTGGCTCTTCCTGCTGCTCTCCAGTAGCAGAACGACCAGGCGGCTCTTGAGCGAGGCCAGTTTGGAGCTGTAGTTCTGCTCCAGCACAGACAGGAGCTGCTGCCTCAGTCCTGTCAGGTCTGGTACAGAGCTGCAGTCCGGGACGTTCAGCAGAGTGTGGAAGAACTGCTGCCACAAGTCACTGTGAGGGTTTCTGCAAGAAAAAAAAGAAAAACATTTAATATTGTGCATAGAGGATGCTGAGGAAGACGTACTGTGTTTGTGTCTGCTGCATAGTTCAGATCTACGACACCCGTAAATTATCATCTAAAACTTAAAATAAAGTCTGCTGACTTCTGCGTTAGAAAATGCCGAATGGGAGCAGACGTTGCTGTAAAAAATCCTACATGTAAGAAAATAAAATTAAAAACAGAACAGGAAATCATATACGAGAGGCAGTGAAAACGCAGGTTGATCGGCAATATGGCATCTTTATTAAATTTAAAAGAGCTCAAACATGTACAAATCACTCAAATTACAACTTGGAGAGGGTAAATGGTGTGGGGTCCATTTTAGGTCTTCTTTAAGGGAAGCTCTGTACGTGTGGTTATCAACTTAAAGTTTGGGACCTTTTTAATCTGTAGATTTATAGAATTTACCAGCTGATCCTAAGGCTGAAAACTACCACATCAGAGGAGTTTCTACAGCAATAAGTCATGTCGTGGTAATGTTCTTTGCCCATGAGTCAAAATAGACAGTACTTTTATTCTTGAAGATTTGATTGAATATATAAATCTAGTCCTCAAATGTCAGTTACGCTGGTTTAATTTAGCCAAAGGAGGATAATAAAACTAAAGGAGTCATCACCATGATAACTTCTAGTAAACATCATACACATCCAGCACCCGTGAAAAAATATTTGGTCCCTCTGGCTGTACTAGACCTCACTGTACTCAGTCCTAAAGAAACAAGAGTGAGACGGCTGAATGTCCCACACTGCCTTCTATTCTTGAAGTTAATTTGAAGTTATTTTTCTTGGTAAATCACTTTGTTGCACTTTTGTGTTCCTCATCAGCAGTTTAGAATCACAGCTCTACATAAGTCGAGTTTGTTGGCTGGAGCTTTACCTTCTAAATACTCCATTAGTCCTCCAGACGCCGCCGTCACTCACCACCTGCATGTACGTCCCAAACAACATGCAGTAGACGGTGCCCGCCACACCGAAGTAGTCCGTCTGAAACCAAGATTACAACACGTTAGATCTGGATTTAACACGTCACTACGGTTTGACATTTGGTTCATTTGGAGTGACTCAGACCTGATAGTTCCAGGGTCGGCCCGTCTGCATCTCCGTGCACTGGAAGCCTGAGGTGAGACACTTGGAGGTGAAGGCAGTGCCCTGTGGGAACAGCCTCATGTCGATGCTCTGGCCCAGGTCGATGAGCACCAGGCCGTGGTCCAGGGTCTCCCCATCAAAGTCTCTCTTCTCCAGGAACCTGAGACATAAGAGCAGAAATGTGTTAATGTTCAAGGTGAGTTAATGCCCTCTCCCCAGGCACATGTGACGTCTGCCAACAGGTTTAAAGCAGACGGCCATCTTCAGTTTGCCCTGATGAAGGATGAAGAGCTTAAACGTCATGTGGTAATAAAGGATTTTCATTTTATGACCTTTTAGTGCCTCTGCACTGAAATCTATATTTGACTTTTCTGAAGGTGTAAAATGTAACAGTGAAATACTTTTTCAATAAACCACAGAATAGACCGTCTCAATCTGCTCCAACAAAGTTTAAAAGTGATGTTTACACATCTGTCCCATGTTGAGAGTTTGTGAAAGTTGAGAGAAACAACGACAAATAAAAATGTGGTTGACAATAAAAAGTTCATACCAGGCTGTGGTTTGTCACCAGTGTGGATGTTGTACCAGCTCATTACCAAAACATGTCACTGTGGGGAAGTGTTTCAAACTGTCTTACAGAACACTTTTAGTTCAAGAGCTTTTGTGGCTTCTTCAAGCCTTGTTTTGCCCATCACTAGCTGTGATCATTGTCAAAATGATCTTACATTTAGTTGATAAAAAGTCTGTGCAGTTGATGTGTAATGGTCTTAAACACCAGGAGGTTCCACAATGCCATACATACATATGACTGTTGCTTCTAATAGATTTCTGTGTTTTCTGGGCCATGTAGACGATTCATTTGTTGCCTACCTCTGTCCGAGCAGAAAGTTGTCTGGTTTGACGTCTGCGTGGATTATACCCACACTGTGCAGCTGCTCGATCATGTGGAGGATACACACAGTGAAGTACAGGACCAGAGGCTGAGGCATCACTTTGTCCCCCAAAGTACGGTACATGTTCACTGCATTCTGGGATCAACAGAAAGATCAGATTTTACTGATGTTAACTTTGTGATAGATTAAAAAAAAAGTAACTTCAAACTAAATTTTATGTCTGATGAATAATTATGACATTTAATTCCAGTGGATAAAGAGAATCAGAGTTGTTACCAGCAGTGTTCCGTAGTTGTGCATTTCTCCGAGGAGGACACTGCCATTTTGGAAGAAATGAGCCGAGTGAAAACTGCTGTAGAAATGACGCACTGACTGAGGTATGCGAGCGTCCAACTGTGTGTTAATGTAAAACTCCCAGGGATTCGCTGGTTTCTGCACCTGCAAAGATTAAAATATGACATTATAAAACTGATTTGATATTGTGTCACTAAAGTCATGTGTCTCAAGACTCGCCTTCAGAACCATCTTGTCAGACGACATGGGGTCTGTGGCCTGGTAAACTTTGGCAAAAGCTCCTTCCCCAAGAACACAATCTACCCGCAAGGATGAATGACCTGTGAAGAGATCAGAGTTACTACAGTCCCACAGATGAAACTTTCACATATTAAGTTTTTGTCAGCTATATTGTTATAACATCACCTCAAAAAAAAGACAGAACAAAGTACATCCAGAGCAATGGGGGGTATAAGGGGAAGTGTCCTGAATGCAGGAGGTTACAGATTACTCAAACATGCATAAATCACTAAATAAAACTTAAATGAAATGATGAGAGAACAATTACAACATGATTAAAAGCTTAATGTTGTATATAACGTCTCCTTTAATACATGACAGCCTGTTGATCACTAGTAAGACCAGTAGATGGCAGTACTCTGTAAGAGTATGGCACGAGCTTTTGTTCCGTGTGAAAATGGATAAACTTCTGAACTTTGTATATAAATCGTTATCAGTGATAAACATTTATAGACAGTTTTCATTCTCATAAAGATTCATCCATTTGACACAAACTGAATACACGCTCACCCATGGAGAGTGTCATTTTGGGTGCGATGTTGGGGAGATTACACTGCCATGTGACGCAGCGAGGGTGTGCAGTCAGGGGGGGGTCCATACTGCCCAACAAGTGCCCAATGAGCTCCTCATTCCACGGATCGGACACGAGAGTCATCCCGGGGTTAGCGCCGTCTGTCCTGGACTTTCCACTTCTCATAGACACGTCTAATGGAGCAGTCGCTTCTTTGCACGGACTCAACATTTCAGTGTCTGTGTGACGCTCCACCTGAGGACTCATCGGCACATCCTGGACGGGATGTAGGCCTGTCAACAAGAACACATTTTGAAATGAGCTGTATCAGAACACAAGGTTAGTATATTTTCTTTAGCAATCAATATATCTCAAGATCATTCTAAAAACATCCAGGAAAGGTTCATTTCTGTTCTGTGACTTTTTTTAGTACCAATGCAGCTTAAATTAATCAATTAGCATTAGATTTTCCAAACGACAACCTCACTAATACAAAGAAAAAGTATCTACTACAAATACTGACTCCCAAAATGTACTGTACAATCTTTCATAAACTGAACATAAGTTGATATAGTAAGTACGAGAGGCCTACTTGTTTGGGTGACTCGAGGTTGAGGTGAGAGGAAGGCGTCCAGGTCCTTCTCCATCACCTCCGGGCTTTGGATGGTGAGCCAGTCGGGCCGAGGGGCACTCTCCGGGCTCATGGGGACGTCCTGTGTAGGAGGAGGCTCAAGAGCACACAGAGGTTCTTCCTCGTCCTCGGTGAAGGGCATGTGCTTCGGTTTGGGCTCAGGGCTGGTGTAGACTTCCCATCCAGGTCCAGCGCTCCTGCAGGCAAAGGGTTGATTTTGGGTGAAAAAGACATTGATGAAATGTATTGGCTGAAACAATCTGCGCATAATAAAATGTATTTACAGATGATCAACTTCTGAGGCTTTTGTCGACCAGTTTAAAACACCCAAAATGAACAGAAATGGAGCCTCGACACAAGCTCCTCCTGGATCATTTATGAATATTTGGATTGTATGATGAGTGCAATACCCACCTCGTTCTGCTGTGTGAAATTCAGGATCAGCTTTAAGTGGATTGTAATGAGATATGGGGTGTAATTTACAACTTTTCCAACTTGAATTTAGTTGAGATTCAAAACTTGGCACCTCCTTATTCGAGCTCTCACCTGTGCACAGAGGTGTTGCTGGGGCAGAGGGTCTGGTCTCTGAAGGACAGCACAGCAGGGGGAGCAGGCTGGATCATGGTGGTGCAGGAGTTGGCCAGGAGCTGGGTGTTCATAGCCACGCCCTCCCCCACAATGGTGCCCTGACGAGGGCCCAGGGACTGCTGGGTCACCGCTGTGTCGTTGAGCTTCTCCTCCGATGGGCTCTGCTCCATGATGGGGCTGAAGACGCAGAGGGGCAGGGGCAGGTACAGGAGGTATTAACTTATATTTATTACACTGAGATCAATACAAGAAGTAAAGCAAAGTTTTTATGTTAAAGTGAGCAATGCAGAGTCCAGACTTTAATCATTTCACTATGGATTAGATGAGACGAGTAATGATGAATCCCGTCTACAACATTACAAAACTAGGTGGTATGGCATTCAATCATTTTCAGACTTTTAAAGCTTTAAAGCCATCCAATAAAACAGACGGTAGTATTTTTACCACAGTGCTTTTTGCTATCTACAGTTTTAGTCAGACCAGATGCATGAATGGGGTATAGTTTCAATGTAAAGATGCTGACTAAAACTGTAAATTAGTAAAGTCTTTCCCTCCTCGAGTACATGTCAAAGTGCTTGTTGCTAGGACTGACTGATTTGACTTTTCATTCTGCAGGATGAAGCAGGGGTGAAAGTGTCGCATGGATCAAAAAATAAATGCATGTGAATAACAGCAATGTGCCAACGTTTTTGTGAGCGCTGGAAACAAGATTAAAATGCTTCTTTCAGTTTGAAAATATGCTGCTCTTTAAAACTACAGTCTAATCACACTGGCTGATCCATCCCTGCTGTAATCACTTATCACCACTAGATGCTCTCCATATTACACCATCGTGAGCCAGCTTTGGCCGGAGATCACAGCCCTGACATCCAGCTACCTTTTATAAAATATATTTATCAATAGTGTGAATGAATATCTAAAACTAAAGACTAACCCAACAGCTATGGACTCACCTCAGTTTCTTAGTGAAGGGGCTGAGGATTTTGGAAGGCCCTGCTCCAACTTCTAGAAAATAGAAAAAAAATAAATAATTGAAATGCACTTGTTTGAAAAGAAAGTGCCGTTTTATGCTTCAAGACTTTCTGAAATCGTTGTGGACAGTACCTTGTTCAGGGTAATAGAAGTTGGTGGTGCTCACGGGGGTCTTGTGGGTGAACGGCGTAGACACGAAGCGGGCGAGCATGGCGAAGTCCGAGGTGCTGTTGGGACACGCAGCCAGGGAGTTCTGAGCGTGGAAATGAGCCCCCCACATGGTGCTTTCATCTGGGGTCAGCTCTGTCGGGGTGTCCTGTGGGGAAAACAGTTTGTCATATATTGTTTTAACTGCTATAACATTAGTCTAAAAAACTAGTTCTGCTACTGACGTTCGGTTTGGTCGCTTTGGGTACTTCGGCCAGAGTTCTGACCCGTTTCACTTTCTCCCTCACAGCAGGGGGCGCACTGCAAAGATAAACATCATTCATTACTCCAGTCAGTGTATCGTTAAAGGTGTACCAACCAACTTCTCTGGTGGAGGGGACGCTGCTTGTCTCCATGGAGTTTGGTTTTTCCATAAATATCCCACAGTTTGGAATTAAAATCCAGCTGGACACAATAGGTAGTGCCACAAGACTAAGTTACAGGTCAGAGCTATGGTGAGGCAAGCCTGCTGGTTGCACTCAATGAAATAAATGCTAGAAATATAGGTTTAATTGCACACATGGCACTTGTGTTAGAGTAGATCAATAACAGTGCAAGATAAATTGTACTTTAAAGATTTACAATAATCTTCATTATGATTGCATGCTCCTATTTTTCTGCTCTTCTTGACCTTTGTGTTGCAACACTGTAATTTCCGCACTCTGGGACAAATGAAAGTTTATCTTAATCCAGATGAAGCAACGACATCTCCGAATATCACCAGAAAAGTTACGTATTACACCTTTAACATACTCATGTACAACTGAATAACTTGCTCTGCACAACCCACAGGCTTCAACCTCATTTCTTCTCTGGTCCACTTTTTAAAAATATCTTATGGGTGTCACTTGTGTAAAGGACTTTGTACCTGCAGTTTTCCTTGTTCTCCGTCGGCTCGTCGTTGTCTTGGAAGATGGTGAACGGGGCTGAAGTGGCAGGTGTGGCACTGGGCCCTTTCACACCAGACGTAAGGACAAATATAATAAACTTTTTTAGCCTTTAATAACTCTCTATAAACACACAATATACACGACTTTGCGTTTACCTTTTCTGGTGTAGATTACGTCAAAGTCCCTCTCCTCTGAAACGTTGGGGAAGGGGTCCTCTAAAAGCGTAGGAGCCTGGAACATGTCCATGATCACGTCTAGAGGGACAAAACACTCAGGTGATACAAGGCAAGTCAGTGTTTTGCTTTGTCATAGAAACTTTCATAAATTATATTCGAGTCAGCATTTTTTTTAATATTTATACTAGTCTGAAAAAATTCTAATAGATGTATTTCAAAAAATCATGCAGCACAAGTTTTGGAATGCATGTTTAAAAGCAGGATTCTGTGCAAATTTTACACAACTCACATGAGCATTAATATTAACTAATGATCTAATGCAAAGAATCCCCTGCATTTCAAATATATTAAATTATCTAAATAACTGCAGCCTTTTTTCATTTTTGCATGTGATTCTTGCTGGAAAAAATGGAAAATTATTAACTTTGTTTCATAAGTGTAAGAGCTAGAAATTAAACATTTTGTCCAACTAGGTCCTAGTTACTCGTGTAAACCCAAGCAGCGCCTACCCAGTGCTTCTCTGGTGTTAACAGTAGGTGAAGGTAGCACCCGAGAAGGAGTGGCCTGAATGTACCCCAGAGAATTATTAGGAGTGACTCGAGACAGGTTTGCAGTAGCGCCCTGGGACACTGCCAGACAGAAAAAAAAGAAGAGTTTTAAAAAGTGTTTCAGGAGTACTCAATGAAAAAGATATGTGCTCAGAGACTTGTACGAACCGTTAACCTCCTGCTCTGCCTCACAGGCCTCCTCACTGGATAGAGAAAGTCAAGATCATGTTTTATATTTTTTACACACACATTTATACATCACTGAAGTAAAGATGGGTGATAAACGAGACTATTGAAACTACTTTATGCCATTGACAATAACCCAAAAGCAGATTTAAACCACAAAAAACTATTCTAAATCTACAATACTGAAAGAAAAATATGGTCTGCAATAAACAGCAGAATTAAACACTTATCTAGTTTGTATCTGTAATTAGTCATGGAAGTTATTAATTCAACCTTTTATGGCTTAAATCTCATCGTAAGCTGAAAAAAATATTTTTTTTAAATTCCCAGTAGTGCAAAAAAAGTGCACACGCTAAATATTGTCCCAAAAGACTACATTCTTCCAGCTTCATATATGGAATAAGTCGACTGTGGTGTAAACGGGTTTTTCAGGCTCTTTAAGGCAGACACGGGGCGGAGTCACTTACTTTTCTTCGTTGTCATTTTCTGGTGGACAATGATCGTTGGTCCTTTGTGGTAAAACGGGCTCGTGATGCGATACGGATGCAGATACAGCAGGTGCATGATGGGATATGTTGGCATCTGACACTGGTGCATGATGGGACATTGTTGCTTGTGGAAGAGGTGCATGCTGGGACAAGTTTGGAACTGAAAGCGGCGCCTCGTTGGTCACACTGGCAGCTGGAACTGGCACTTGGGTCATCGGTGCAGGGAGAGATTGTCCATAAGCACAAGCGCTGACGTCCATTTGAGAATCAGATGCGGAGACTCTGGGGGCGTCAGCCGTAACAGGGGGCCCCGAGTGCAGCTTTAAGCCCAGAGACTTCCTGCTGCCGGGGTGGGCAGGTGGTCGCGGGGGCACTGAAGGATGATGGGCATCTGTGACTGAACTCGGACCTGTGGTTGCGTCTAAAACCTGAAAGTTGTAGAGGTTCAGCAGCTGCATTAGTATGGTGACGGTCGCATCAAAATCAAGTTTGAAATTCTACTAAGAAATACACTTGATACTCAAGACAAATACCATGTCCAGGTAGGTTCATACTGGTCCATGGGCGTGTACTCGTCTATGTGTCTTGTACTTATTTCTGATACAGCTCAATATCATTCTAAAGATATTCAGGAAAGGTTCATTTCTGTCCTGTGACTGACTTTTTTAGTATTGATACCTGCTCAAATGAGTATCCACTTTTGATACTAGTTTTCTTATCGATTAGAATCTGATTTGCGATGCTTTTGACAACCATAAACTGCACTCAAATGTACTGTACATGTATTCTACTTTTGTAAACTATAGGCTGCATACTTGTTTGGACTTAATCACTTCTGACAAACGAAGGATGAATCAATGAAGTGACATGTTCAGGTGTTACTTTGACACAACCATAGACATGAATCTAATCTGAACATCCCAATTTGCATTTAATCTTTTTCAAAATAAATCCAGTGCCAAGTGTTGCTAGAGTTATACTTTCTTTGAATTCTCAATATGGAAAAACAATCACTTTCTTGCTGCCCGCTACCTCTCAGTGTTTTAGTACTTACATGCTCCACTCCGTCAAGAACCATCTTAAACTTCATCCAGAAATTCATGTCATTCTGAGTTTCCTCCCCTTCAAAGGCTGCAAAGAGGACGACTTATTTTATTACACCTTGAAGACATCTTGAGCTTTTGTTTGCTATAGTTATAATCTATGATGCCCATGCATCAATATGTTATAATTTGAACATTTTAAAATCACAATATTCTTAAAACGACTTCAAAAAATAAAAGAAACAAGTTTGCCGCCTTCTGTGTCAGAAAACTGTGGTGCCCAGTAGGAGCCAATGTCGCCATAAACGTCATCACCACAAAGAGCCGTGCGGTTCTCGGCTCCTCTGATGGACAGCTGCACATCACACAAGTGAGCAGGACATTTTATCATTGCTACCAAAGTGACTATGCGGAGAGTACCGATTATGAAAATAAACTGACAAAGTAGCGGTGAGCGGGTGGGCGGGGCGGTGAGCGGGGGGCGGTGAGCGCGGGGGGGCGGTGAGCGCGGGGGGCGTGAGCGCGGGGCGGTGAGCGCGGGGGCGGTGAGCGCGGGGCGGTGAGCGCGGGGCGGTGAGCGCGGGGCGGTGAGCGCGGGGCGGTGAGCGCGGGGCGGTGAGCGGGGCGGTGGCGGCGAAAACGGGGGTTGAGCAATGACGTCTTGAATACAAGAGGATAAAGATAACTGAAACATGCATGAATCACTCTAAAAATACAACAAAGAGGTTAAATAAAGCTCAAAAAGCCTTTAACCAAAAAGAGTAAATTTTGCATAATAGGTCCACAGTAACATATTTATTATCACTCCACTCAGGCCGTCTAAAGTGCTTTGTTCAGATTTGACACATACCAGCGGCTGCTTGGCTCTGCGCTTCTTCCTGCTTCTGCTGCCGTTGCACCTGGAGTTTTTGGAAGTACCTTTGGGCCCGCACCTCCTCAAAGCACAGCTCAGACCCATCGCACTGCAGAGCCTCCTTGTCATAGGCGGCTACAGTGTTCTCATTGGAGCTCGGAGGGATTTTCCCCGAGTATTCAGACCTGGAAATCCTGTTCAAGAAATAGAAATTTCATTACTCAGGTGCACAACACAAATATAATGGCAAAATATTAGACACATTTCTATCAGAACCATTAGTTTATAATCATCATCGTCATGTTTACAGTGGTTCCTCAGCTGAAGCCTGCATTCAATACTCAGTGGGGTGACAGTGGCTCAGTGGTTAGAGCGTTGGTCTTCCAACCCGAAGGTCGGAGGATCGAGTCCAGCTCGGACCAAGTTCTGTCGTTGTGTCCTTAGGCAAGACACTTCACCCACATTGACCACCCAAAGTGGTGTGTGCGTGAATGATCGGTGGTGGTCGGAGGGGCCGATGGCGCAAACTGGCAGCCTCGCTTCTGTCAGTCTACCCCAGGGCAGCTGTGGCTACAACAGTAGTTTACCATCACCAAGTCACTCAGTGTAGCGCTTTGATAAAGCGCATTACAAGTGTAAGGCATTATTCAGTCTGTAAACCAGTGTCCACCTTACACCACTTTTTGTAGATTCTACCTTGACAACTTCATAGTCACCCACAGTTTGTTTTTAGAGACTGAAGTAAAGAACAGCATCTTACATGACAACATATTTTCGTTCTGCTGGTTTGGCAGGTTGGCAATCTACCGCTGTAGACTCCTGTAAAAAAAAAAACACAGATAATTCATTCTAAACATATAATGACTCCCACATTCACAATTTAAAAAGACACAAACCTTATTTGAAGCAGAAGGCTCTCGGTGGGTTGACATTACATTGGCTGAATTAGAGTTTTGTAAAGGGGTACAGCTTCCTGTTGCATAAGAAAAACAGATGTTCTTATTTAAAATAAAAAAAAAAAAAAAAAAACAGATGGAAATCTTGTTGTATTGCTCTTGGACTTGGAAGTCATTTTTCAGGCCATTATGTTCAATGGGAAACAACAGTTATGATGGATATTAGTGGTCAATGTGCAGTAGCGTTTGTATCAATACAAAATAAATAAAATAAATAAATACATACCTAATGCCGTTACGTGACACTTTGTTCTTGACTGAAACTGCCTACAGAAGAAATGGATAAAAGAAATTTTAAATTACACCAATAAAATGTAATTAAAAGAACTACAGAGAGGGGAAAAAGTTCAGTCTAATGCACTCGTCAGTAATAATCCACCTGTACTCGTGGAGCAGCCGTTCAGCTGGCTGAGCCTGGTTCTCTAGGGCCTTCTGGTACACTGCCTCGGCTTGGTCATTCAGGCCTCTCTGCTCCAGCTGTTGTGCCCAGGACACATATAAAGCAGTGCTGCGTGTACCCACACCTTTACTGAAGATGTGACTGTAGAAAGCAATGGGGTCAGGGTACGAACTCGCCTGCAAAATATCAAACGAAGGAATTAACTTTTCCAATAAAACAAACATACACTTTTATGATAATACTGAAACACACATATTTCACACACATATTATAGAAATCATCTCGATTCCTTACACATTTGATGCAGGACTTGACATATCGCTGATCATTGGCGTATTTATCTTCATTTAGAAATGTCTCAACTAAACGATTAAACACAAGTGACAGCTCACTGGTGCCGTTTGGAGGTAACTTCCGCTCCACGAGCTCAACAAACCTACAAGAGAAAAAACAAACATCAAAGTCAGATCCAAATCCATTTAACATGAACTTTTAAGACTTTTATTACTTGATTATGGCTGACAAACGTCATTATTATTATAATAAATACAGCAGTGACAAGCCACGGGTCAAATCAGCCCCGGAGCGCCACCTGCCACAGGTTTACCCAGGAACAAACACTCCACACTATTACCTTTTGTTGTATTTATTATTAACACGATAAACTTATTGTTCTGACTTGTGAAATTGTGTGTGTTTTACTTGGAGACAAGTCGTGCATTCTGTGTGTGTGTTCACGGTTTTAAATCTATTGTAGTGTTTTTATTGTTTTAACTGTACTGTAGTGTTTTTATTGTTTTAACTGTACTGTAGTGTTTTTATCGTTTTAAATGTACTGTAGTGTTTTTATTGTTTTAAATGTACTGTAGTGTTTTTATTGTTTTAAATGTACTGTAGTGTTTTTATTGTTTTAAATGTACTGTAGTGTTTTTATTGTTTTAACTGTACTGTAGTGTTTTTATTGTTTTAAATGTACTTTATTGTTTTCATTGTTTTAACTGTACTGTAGTGTTTTCATTGTTTTGTCTTTTTCTTACTTGTCCCACTGCTCCAGAGGATCCTCTCCCACGTACGTGCTCATACAGCTCTCAAAACGCCTTAAAAACAGACAAATACAAGTGAAAACCAGTCAAAATCACACAGTAAGCTCGTTTTTTTCCTGATGCTAACCGTTGCTAATGCTACGCGCTAGCACAGGGCTAAAGACTTCAGAGTTTACGTACTGTAAATACGCGGGGACTTCCATCTCTGTCTGATCAAAATAAAACGATCCAACAAATACGACTCCAGTGTTACACGGATAAAAACAACTAAATCAGTCACTTTGCGTCTGTTTGGTGCAAAACTCAAACAGAAGAAGCAGCGACAGAATTCAAACTGCGCGCTCAGCCAATCACAACAACTCCCACTTATGACGTCACAAACACGGAAGTACCGCCCCTTTGTGGGTGTAGTGCAGATTTCACCAAAAGAGGGCGCACTTCAGCTCACTCAGCCTGTTTGTGCGTGTTACTCTTTATTCTGTTATCACCTTCTGCAAAAATGAGATTAATAAAGAAAAGAAAAGGAAAGAAAAGAAATAAAATAAAAGGAAAAGTGCATCGTGAGCTCCGAGTGTTTAATACTGAGTGGACAACAAAATATTTTTTTCACTTTCGCCCATATTCAGGCTTTGCTACATGTCACAGGCCAAATCTCTAATGTAATATATATGTATATGTATATGTATAATGTATAATGTATAATGTATAATGTATAATGTATAATGTATATCTAGAATAGAAACCACATAAAAACATAATAGAGCAGTGTCCATAATGGGACAGTGGACAGAAGGAGCAGTGACTCTCACGGCCTCATACATTTTTAGGGCTGATTTATCAGAGAAACCTGGAGTCTCTCAAACACTCTCCAGTTATTTTCAAATGTCCACGTCATATTGTTCAATAAAGTTGGCAGAATGTTCCACAGTGTGACATGAACTAATCGATCTCCTTGGAGACACTACGGCACGACCAAGCCAAGCACCAAGTTACAGATCAGATCTGTGCAGAGGCAAGTGCATGCTTTATAAGAAACAACAAAAACATAGATAAATATATATGTTTAATGCCACACTGAGAAACATTCTAGGCAAAGCAAAGCAGCATCTCCATGGAAACAAGCAGATACTGATATGAGAACTCTCTAACTCTCCCTCCTCTCCCTCCTCTCCCTCCTCATCCTCCTCGTCCTCCTCGTCCTCCTCATCCTCCTCGTCCTCTCCTCCTCTCCTCCTCGTCCTCCTCGTCCTCCTCTCCCTCCTCTCCCTCCTCTCCCTCCTCGTCCTCCTCTCCCTCCTCGTCCTCCTCTCCCTCCTCCTCCTCCCTCCTCGTCCTCCTCTCCCTCCTCGTCCTACTCTCCCCCCTCTCCCTCCTCGTCCTCCTCGTCCTCCTCGTCCTCCTCGTCCTCCTCTCCCTCCTCTCCCTCCTCTCCCTCCTCTCCTCCTCGTCCTCCTCTCCTCCTCGTCCTCTTTGTCCTCCGTCCTCCCCTCCTCGTCCTCCTCCTCTCCCCTCCTCGTCCTACTCTCCCCCTCTCCCTCCTCTCCTCCTCCTCCTCCCTCCCTCCTCGTCCTCCTTGTCCTCCTCGTCCTCCTCGTCTCCTCGTCCTCCTCGTCCTCCTCGTCCTCCTCGTCCTCCTCTCCCTCCTCTCTCTCTCTCTCCTCCTCGTCCTCTTCGTCCTCCTCTCCCTCCTCTCTCCTCGTCCTCTCCCTCCTCGTCCTCCTCGTCCTCTTCTCCCTCCTCTCCGTCCTCGTCCTCCTCTCCCTCCTCGTCCTCCTCGTCCTCCTCTCCCTCCTCGTCCTCCTCGTCCTCCTCGTCCTCCTCGTCTCCTCCTCGTCCTCCTCTCCCTCCTCGTCCTCCTCGTCCTCCTCTCCCTCCTCGTCCTCCTCGTCTCTCTCCTCCTCTCCCTCCTCGTCCTCCTCTCCCTCCCTCCTCCCTCCTCCGTCCCTCCTCGTCCTCCCTCTCCTCCTCGTCCTCCTCTCCTCCTCTCCCTCCTCGTCCTCCTCGTCCTCCTCCTCTCCCTCCTTGTCCTCTCCTCCTCGTCCTCCTCTCTCAGATGTCCTCAGAGAAGTGTTGGGTGATAAATCCTCCTTCAGACGATATTCTAACAATGTCCTCCTTTTTTCATCCTTTTTATTTTTTGGATTTTTTTATAGGCAGTATACTTGATATTCATAATTTGCATCCGTCCAGAAGATGAATTGTGTTTTTTGCCACAGTCTGATGGTGTTGGCCTGTTTTCAGATTTTCACAGATGTGTTTTTCTGATCCAGACGAGGATGGACAGGTCAAAGGTCGAGGCTCTAATACAAAACAGGTTCAACATTTGTGGATTTATCTTTGGATATTTCATGGCAAAGAACAACGTGATGAAGAGGGAAAGCCGAGCACTCACCGCCGCCCGAGCCTTCGCCACAAAGCAGAAGCGTCAAACCCACAGCAGCAAAATGGCCCCATCAAAGGCCAGATGTCACTGTGAGGAGGAATAAATGTCACTAAATGTAACTAAATGTCATGTAAAATAAATGTAACTACTTCTTCACTTTAAATAAATAACTTAAATAACTGTTTGTGTATTTATTACTTCTTCAGGTTGTAAATCTGACATGTGTGTGTAGCTGCGTATCTCCTGATAAACTCACATTTTAAAGTGTGTGTCTGGTCACTGCTCACAGACTCTCAGCTCTAATTATTGAACAGTTTGTAGTTTTTCTTGAAGTCTAACTTTTGTGCACTTAGCTCCGTGTTTGGTGACAAAATGCAGACGTAGATTGTTCTTTTTCACAACTGACCCGCCTCAAAACACAAAAAACACACAGGTTTTTCTCCTTGAAGCACAAACCGCCCTCCACGCCGACAAGTTTCCTGAACATTTTGGTCTCATTATTTGCAAATATTTCTCAGTTCCACTTGTTGGAAAAATCTTCTTAGTCTATGGTCAGTGCAAATATTAAAGCTGCATAAAGTTATTTTAAAATGACAGTCAGTCTTTTAATTCACCTTCTCGTGAGCCTCATTTGGCCTTTCTCCATTAAAATATCTAAATCATCCATGTCAAATATCGTCCTGTATAATAATTCTAATGTCTTCTGAAAACCGTGGTGCTGGGACAGGGGTCTGTGCTGCAGAAGCCCCAGCCCCCTCCTCACTCCTGGACGGTCAGTGCGGCCCGTGTGGGTAAATGATGGACAGCGGCGCTTAAGTGGAGACAATTGTCCCTGCAGCTGCTCTGGTGTCTGTGCATTCAGGGGCGCAGCTGTGCCGGGCCCAGCGCCTGCTCCCCTCGGCTCCTTATATGGAAAAAAGTGCCTCAAAATCTACACCCCATCCAGGACAGATCTGCTGCAGCTTCCTGATAAAGAGGTGCCGGAGCTGATAAACCACTGCCAAATAGTGCTCCTCCAAGACGAGCTCTGACAAAACCCAGCCCAGAGAAGACCGGAGTGAAGCTGCTATCTCAAAAACAGAGTGTGGTTTTTATCAAGCTCCCAGAACATCCTCCTGCAACACTTCAATGACTTTCTAACACCAGACGCCCTTAACAAAATGAAAAAAACGAGTGTAATTCATAATCCAACTGCAAACAGAGCAGACGTTTGAGGGAACCTTCTGGATCACGCTCAGGTTAAGATGATATTATGTTGAATTTGCTTCTCTCGTGGGTCAGATAAGTCCAAACGAGCGTTATTTTACACATTTGATCTCACACTCCAAACATATTCATTACTTAAAATACTGTTGAAGCTGAGAGTCGTTCTGCTAAAACTTTAAGGTTAAAGGTCCAATATTTAAGTTTCATCTTTTCTCATCAGTCTGTTCAGTGAGTTTTATTTGTCTGTTCTACCTTTAGTTCAGCAGAAATGGGCAGTTCCAGAGCTGAAATGATCCAGATGATTCTAATGAAGGTGTGTGGAGTTTAAAAACACAGTGGAGCACTTCCTGTATCACCACACGATGACATCACAAGGTGGAACAGAGCGTCAGACTAAATGTGCAGGGTTTGTGTGTTGTAAATGAAACGAAACAGGTCTGTTTTTGATGAGGAAACAACATTATAACATAAATGAGAAGATAGGTCACGTGGCCCTTTAAAGGTTTATGTTACACAACCAGCTGCTCATTTGCATATTTGTAAGTTATTGTCGTTAGTTTTTATTCGACCCTTATTAAAGTCTCTGCACAGACTGCCTCCTGACTTTACATCACTGACACTTTTCTGTTGCATAATGTTTTTTTTTTGTGCATGAATGAGGACGGTCACAGGTTTTCGTAATAAGGCTGTTAAACTGTTAAAGGAAATGTACTTTTAACTTCTTAACGATGAAGTAAATGCAAACACTGAGGACCACCCGACCACCCGACCACCCGACCACCCGACCACCCGTCGAACCAGCTGCTTCTCTGCTCACGTCTAAGTATTTAATTCCATGTTGTTTAGTATTTTTAAAGTTTTACCACCATCTGTGAGTATTATCCAGTGAACACGGGGAACACTCTTATATAATCTTATTTTATACATTTTAAACCAGATGAAATATGATGACTGAAGGTTTTGAGTGTTTCTTTGTTGTAAGTTTGTGTTGTTTTTTGTTGTTTCAGACTCTGTATCGTCCTGTAGTGTCGTCACGATCAAGATCATTTAAAGCTTTTCAGGACAGGTTCATGTCTGTTCTGAGAATAAAAAGTATTTACCTTCAGTACTAGTTGTAGAATTGGTTAGTAACTCAACCCTTTAGTCCACAGAACGATTATGGTTGTCAAAAAAATAACAATTATTAGTCTGATAATGTTGTAAAGTTCTTGTTCTGTTTTAATCAGGTGGAGCATTGTTTTTATTCCCACAGCACCATATGTCTGTTTGTGGGACATTTGCTTTTTTACGACTGTCCCGGGACGGTTCTGCAGTGGGACAGTGAGATAGAGGTGACTAATAAGGAGCCCACAGCGTCGAGCCTACAGCCACCAGCACCTGTCACTCTGCACTTCCCTAAAAGGACACGCAGCAGCCAATCAGAGCGCAGCACCGAGCGGCGTCCACAGCCCCGGGACAGGCCTTCCCAGGAAACAGAGCGCCCCGCTGGAGGTGTGGACACGCCCCCTCTGTCCACACACACTCACTGCCTCTCAGCCGTCTGGTATGTTACTGCTCCCCCTCCTCACAGGGATGTAATGAGGTAAAAGTACTGTGTTACTACTACACTAAATACTTTATGATTACTTCACTATGAGTCATTTGGTAAAAAAAACTTTTTATATGTTTGGCAGCAGAACTCAACAAGTCTTATGTATAATTGTCTCTTCTCTTTTCAGTTAATTGTCTTGGAAAAGGTCCTTCCAAAAATGTAATATATTATTAATTTGCAAAAATATATTAGCAATACATAAGTACAACTGACCTGCAAACTCTGCCCTTCGTCATCGTCCTCTCATCATTTAGACCCTGAACAAACCACCAGCCCAACGTCATTTCCAGGGAAAAACTCTGAAATCTACAATTATATCACCAAATGTATTTACTTACAAAGATGACAAAAAGAAAACCACGCAGGAATAATATTTGAATCCGGCTAAAACTATGTGTCCTAATCCAAATGTGTATTTCTATAATAATGACAGAATCTAAAACAAGGAATAATGTGATATTTTTTGTCCCAAAGACTCAGACTTAACACTGAGAAAACCAAACTCATTCTGGTTCCAGTTGAGTTAAAAATCACAGTGATCCAACAAATATCTGGTCTGATCTGTGTCGTGTTTTCACCTCCACAGCAGCCCCACAGTCCAGGTCCAAACCCGGGTTTATCGGTGAGGATCTCCTGTTTCAGGGTCACCCACTTCCCCAGTGCTTCAGTCGTGTTCCCCCGTCTGCAGAGACAGGGAGCCCTGTGAACTGTGAGCCAGAAAAGATATAAACGGGTCAGTTTGTTCTGTAATTAGACTGATATTAACAATTAAGGGATGTACACGCCTGAACCATCATCTGTTCATGCTTTATTGATGCTCATTAAGGTGTAGTTACTGTAAAGTGTTTCCAAATGTTCCAATCTGAGGTGAAGAGGAGGGAGATATACTGGAAAAAACGGCTAATGGAGATTTGCAAAGTTAAAACATTTAGTATAAAACCAAGGGCAGCAAAAAGAAAAGATTCAAATTAAAATGAAAAGTACATGTAAAGTAATAAGTACGTGTCTGATGGATCGACATATTCAGATTATTGATCCTCGTGGAGAGTTAGTTACACGTCAAAAAAAAAAAAAAAAAAAAAAAAAAGAAACCCTCACATTTTGTTTGTCTAAGGTCACATCTGTCTCACTGGTGGCATCTCCGTCACCCAGGATCCCGCCAGAAGCAGCACTTAATTTGGACTTGTGTGAACTCCAGGCCCCGCCCCCTGGACCCCCCAGACTCCTCCCACTCCCCCCCACACCCCCTCCACCCCCTCTCCACTCGGGACGTCCCGGGTGTATTTAAGGACCCCTCTACCTCTCAGACTTTGTCCCTGCACAAACATCAGACCTTGAAGTTACAACTCGGTGAGTAACTCGGCTGCTGGGTTTTGGCGCTCGGCATCATGGGAGTTTGTGGAGGACGAGTGTGATGCTGTGACTTTAGTTTTACATTTGATTAATGGGACTTACTTTGGTTTGGAAGTTGTGAGGAAATGGTTTGTAAAACTGTTAGTGACAGAGACACATGATGCTGGTGTTTGGATCTGGGGGATTCAGTAGAAGTAGTTTGAAGTACATGTACATGGATCTAGTATTTTTAAGAGATTCTGGAGTATATTTGATATTTTAAACTGTTAATACAAAAGCCCTGTATGAGCCTGGCTGTGTGAGGTGGTTCTTGTAAATGTCTGATCAGTCATGGGGGATTTCAATAGATTTTTGCAATTGTACATTTTAAATTTGAAACTGAAATGAAACAAAAAAATTTAATCTTTTAAATAATTTCTTCCATTTAAATTAAACTGTACAGCCCAAAATCACGAGTAAAACGGGCTCCATCATGTTTCTGAAGTCATCGGAGATAGTGACATAAAAACACTGAAAACTACTTTCTGCAGCTTTTTGATTCCACACAGATGTTATTACTTCACCTAAAGTGACCGAATATGGCATTAAACGTTTCTATCTCCATGGAGACCAGCAGGTGACATCACCAAGTTATAGATCAGATCTACGGAGAAGTGGCCTCGCTCTTAGTACAAATGTGATTATGTCAAGGCACATTAGTTTTACAATTAAAAACACATCTAATTAAATATAGATGCATCTCCATGGAGAAAATTAGGTGGTGAAAAGTTCCGCAGTGCACCTTTAACTGTTTCAACACCACGTTAAAATGAGAACACGCTGCAGTGAAGGATGCTACAGTGCAGTCGTAGTAGGATACAGCTCTGGCATCTGGAGAGGTCACAACAAATGCTCCTGCTGCTCACAGACGTGTGGATGTAACAGCTGAGAAAAGACCCTCCTCCTGTTTCTTTAAGCCACTTGTCCCGGGACACGCCGCCTCAGCTGTTAACTGGCCCCTGCTAATCGTCCCGTACAGGACGGTGATGTGTAGGGGGGTTATGTTAACAAAAGAGGAGGACGACAGACGACCTAAAATAGTCGTGTGTGTTACGGGGAGCTGGTCATGCCCTGTTTTGGCTTTTTGGGACAGCTGGAGAGATTAGGCCACTTAAAGGTGTGTTCATACCCAGCATAGTGTCGCACAGTCAGGATGGGACAACCATGAGCGGGAGGAGAAGTGGATTATAGAACAAAGTGAGATTACACTAAGGATTATTATTATTATGATAACTGCGATTATTATTTATTTTTCTATTATTTTTTTTTATTTATTTTTTTTTTATTTATTTATTTTTTTTTACAAAACTCAATATTCTGATTTTTTTTATTTTTTTTATTTTTTTTTGTGGATTTAAGTGGATTTTAGAACAAAGTGCCAGATATTACACTAAGGAATATTATTATTGTTATGATGATGATTATTATTATTACAAAACTCAATATTTTGTTGTTTTTTGTTTGTTTTTTAATACAGTTTTTCTAATATGTAGTAATTTTGAAATTCATTTTTTGAAATTCTGTCCTACAACAAGCTTTCTATTATGAGCGACATTTCGAGGACTTTTCCCAATTCAAATGAGATAATATTCTGTTTTAAATTGTTATTCACTGTGGCCATGGTCCTAATTTGTCCTAATTTGTTTTATTTTTCATCATTTTGAAGCCCATAGATAGTAATATATGACATAACGTATACTCCACAAAACCATTCCCAACTAGACTTCTAATCCACCACCGTCTCAGCCCAGAAACAACCATCTAAACCCAGATTATTTCTGTGTTTTTGCAGCCGGCCCAGCCTAACACAAACCAAACATGTGCGACGACGACGAGACCACCGCCCTCGTGTGTGACAACGGCTCAGGCCTGGTCAAGGCTGGGTTCGCCGGTGATGACGCCCCCCGCGCCGTCTTCCCCTCCATCGTTGGACGCCCACGTCACCAGGTCACACAAAAACACCAGACTAACACAAGAACAGCTCCTTTTGTGTCCTCCTTTTCCACTCTGTCCTGACTGAAGTGTGTTTGTGTCCGCAGGGAGTGATGGTGGGCATGGGTCAGAAGGACTCCTACGTGGGAGACGAGGCCCAGAGCAAGAGGGGCATCCTGACCCTCAAGTACCCCATCGAGCACGGCATCATCACCAACTGGGACGATATGGAGAAGGTGAGAACAGTGTCGTAGGATAAAGACCTAAAGCTTCAGTGGTATTATAAAGATGCTCGCACGTCCGGAACATTCACAATAAAATCAAATAAATAAGAAAATAAGAAAAAATAAGAAAAATACATTCATCCTTCAGTCTTTTTTTTACCATGTACACACTGAACAAAAGTCTAATTTTAAAACATACATCGCAAAACTCATCACATTTGCAATAATTATCAGAAAGATCATAATTTACATATTTTTTCCAAAGAAGCATTTATATGTTTAATAAGTCAGTTCAACATGCTCTACCCTGAACCACCAGCAGGGGGACACATTCAAGCATCTCTGCACAGCAACAGAACCAGAAGAAGACACATTTTCCACGAGCATCAGTGAAATAGTTTTGCAAAGGCATCTGTAGATATTTCAAAAGCCTAAAAAACACAATTAAAACACAGTGTTATGTTCTTCAGGTGAATAAATGAACGTTATGTCTGAACAAAACAAATCGATGCTTAATCAGTGTAAAAGCTGCACAAAGTTCAGGACAGAAGACCTGGGGACAGTTTGAAAAGAACCAAACAGTGGATGAGCTGTTTGACATTTGCTCTTCCCTCAGATCTGGCACCACACCTTCTACAACGAGCTGCGTGTGGCCCCCGAGGAGCACCCCACCCTGCTGACAGAGGCCCCCCTCAACCCCAAGGCCAACAGGGAGAAGATGACCCAGATCATGTTCGAGACCTTCAACGTCCCCGCCATGTACGTGGCCATCCAGGCCGTGCTGTCCCTGTACGCCTCCGGCCGTACCACAGGTGAGGCACAAAAGTCTCACACTGACAAACACGTCTCAGGAGCATTTTTCTGTCATTTAGTAAGTGTACAGTACTATAATAAGTACTATAAGTACAGTACTATAATAAGTGTACAGTACTATAATAAGTGTAGTAAGTACAGTATAATAAGTGTACAGTACTATACTATAAGTACTATAGTAAGTGTACAGTACTATAATAAGTACTATAGTAAGTGTACAGTACTATAATAAGTACTATAGTACAGTGTATACTATAATAAGTACTATAGTAAGTGTACAGTACTATAATAAGTACTATAGTAAGTGTACAGTACTATAATAAGTACTATAGTAAGTGTACAGTACTATAGTACTATAATAAGTACTATAGTAAGTGTACAGTACTATAATAAGAGCAGTACTATAATAAGTGTACAGTACTATAATAAGTGAACAGTACTATATAAGTAAGTACAGTACTATACAGTACAGTACTATAGTAAGTGTACAGTACTATAATAAGTACTATAGTAAGTGTACAGTACTATAATAAGTACTATAGTAAGTGTACAGTACTATAATAAGTACTATAATAAGTGTACAGTACTATAATAAGTACTATAGTAAGTGTACAGTACTATAATAAGTACTATAATAAGTGTACAGTAAGTATATAGTAAGTGAGTACTATAATAAGTACTATAATAAGTGTACAGTACTATAATAAGTACTATAGTAAGTGTACAGTACTATAATAAGTACTATAGTAAGTGTACAGTACTATAATAAGTACTATAGTAAGTGTACAGTACTATAATAAGTACAGTACTATAGTAAGTACTATAGTAAGTACAGTACTAAGTGAGTACTATAATAAGTGTACAGTACTATAATAAGTACTATAGTAAGTGTACAGTACTATAATAAGTACTATAATAAGTGTACAGTACTATAATAAGTGAACAGTACTATAATAAGTGTACAGTACTATAATAAGTGTACAGTACTATAATAAGTACTATAGTAAGTGTACAGTACTATAATAAGTACTATAGTAAGTGTACAGTACTATAATAAGTGTACAGTACTATAATAAGTGTACAGTACTATAATAAGTGAGCAGTACTATAATAAGTGAACAGTACTAGTAAGTATACTAAGTGAACAGTACTATAGTAAGTGAGCAGTACTATAATAAGTGAACAGTACTATAATAACTGAACAGTACTATAATAAGTGAGCAGTACTATAATAAGTGAACAGTACTATAGTAAGTGAGCAGTACTGACTGACGTGTTGTGCAGGTATCGTGCTGGACTCTGGAGACGGTGTGACCCATAACGTGCCCATCTACGAGGGCTACGCTCTGCCTCACGCCATCATGCGTCTGGACCTGGCCGGGCGCGATCTCACCGACTACCTGATGAAGATCCTGACCGAGCGCGGGTACTCCTTCGTCACCACTGGTACGAGCTCCCACACAGTACACGGAGTCGATACAAGAGATACTTCTACTGCAAAAAGACACAACACGAGTTAACTCAGTGTTTTTATATCGTTTACTCAGGTTTTACTTAACACAGTTTGTTCGGTGAAGGATTGAGAACAGGAGTCAAAGTCAGTAGTGATGTAAAATAGTGTTACTTTACATATATTTAATGCAAATTTTAGGGAGAAAATAGAGTAAATGTTTTTGTAAATCATATTTTTTACTAGATTTTTAAGCATGTACTTGTACTTGTAAGTAGTAGCACATAATTCTAGCCATGTAGAGTTATTAGAGTATTTAACAGAGTATAGTACAAGTCCCAACTTCATGTGTACTTTTACTTGTACTTTTACGCACAAATTTGGCAGCATTACTTGTACTTAAAATTACATTTTAGCCACGTAACTGTACTTTTAGTTGATATTTTCCAGTACTACCTCCACCTCTGTGAGTAATTCCTCAAACACAAACCGACAGCTCCCGATAATCGATGTGTAATTTAGTCCCTGCAGTCGGTTTGTGTCAGAGCCGAGGTTTGTGTCGAGTAGAACTGTCCATCACTCAGCTGGACGTTCACTGACTGAAGTGTCTCGTCTGCAGCTGAGCGTGAGATCGTGCGCGACATCAAGGAGAAACTGTGCTACGTGGCTCTGGACTTTGAGAACGAGATGGCCACCGCCGCCTCCTCTTCCTCCCTGGAGAAGAGCTACGAGCTGCCCGACGGCCAGGTCATCACCATCGGCAACGAGAGGTTCCGCTGCCCCGAGACCCTGTTCCAGCCGTCCTTCATCGGTGCGTTTCTCCCAGATTAGATTCGTTAGATTCCTGTTGGAGGTTTTGTTTGGTGGATTTAAGTTTGAGTGAAATATTAAACTTATTTATTATTTGCATATGTTCATGGTTCCTGTTATATGCAACATTTTGAGGACTTTTCCCAATCAAAAGATGTAATATTTAGTTTTAAACTCTTAATTGTCATGGCAATATTGGTGATTTAAATGCAGCAGCTGTGATTTTAACTCTTGAAATGACTCGATAAATGAATCATGTTCTGTGCAGTTCAGGATATATTTAACTCCATGATGTTCTCGAAGGTGCTGTACTTATATTCGCTCTCGTCCTGCAGGGATGGAGTCGGCTGGGATCCATGAGACGGCCTACAACAGCATCATGAAGTGCGACATCGACATCCGTAAGGACCTGTACGCCAACAACGTTCTGTCCGGAGGTACCACCATGTACCCGGGTATCGCTGACCGCATGCAGAAGGAGATCACCGCCCTGGCCCCCAGCACCATGAAGATCAAGGTCAGACTTAGATCTTAAGACTTATATAAAAATGATCAAAGTTAAAGGGAAATGTGTATCTGTGTGAAAATCGAGGCACCTTAAAGCCACACTGTAACTTTTAACTATAAAATAAACTGAAAAACAGGCGTCCTCACTGTGAGCAGGCTCGCTTCTCCACAAACCTGACTCTATTTGACCTGGAGCAGAGCCTTCACCTGCTCGTCTCATGGAAATGTTCTTTTGGTGATAATGTTCCACAATCATTTCATAAAACTCATCTATCTCCATGGAGAATCTTTAGTTTTTATTTTCCATTTCATTGGGATCATGCAGGTGATGTGCACTTTAACAATCCAGAGTTTTAAAAATATCTTTACAGTCATGTTTTTTAAATTATTCTGCTCTTTTGATTAGTAATTTCACAGCAGCATCTACAGTAGAAAACATGAAGTATTTTTAGTGCAGTGACATCGTCTTACAAACTTTTCTCTTTCCAGATTATCGCTCCCCCTGAGAGGAAATATTCCGTCTGGATCGGAGGCTCCATCCTGGCCTCTCTGTCCACCTTCCAGCAGATGTGGATCAGTAAACAGGAGTACGATGAGGCGGGTCCCTCCATCGTCCACAGGAAGTGCTTCTAAAGCTCCGCCACTGACCAACCAACGAACCAAAGAACCAGCACCAAAGAACCAAACCCCGAGCAGTCCCCCGTCCCCGTGTTTGTCCTGTGCCTTATGCTGTATATACCTGTGCCACTGTAATAAAGAGACATGTTTTTGACAATATCACGAGCGCAGAGTCTTTATGCAGAAAACTCGTATTTAAACGGCCTGTATTACACTGTTTTCTCTTTTATAATGTTTCCTCATCAAAAACATACCTGGAGTTTTGTTTCATTTGCATCTTTAACAAATCACAAACCTGCGTTTTGAGCTTTGGAGATGTTACAGACTAATAAAGGATTATGCAAATATGTGAATGAAACAGAAGAACTCCAGGTCTGATTCTGAGGTAACAACATTCTGACACGGCTCAAAGCTACAAGAGTCAAGTCTGTAGAAAAAGGATCTTTAATAGATTAAAGATGCTGCAAAGCTCCAGATGAATGTAGAATTTTTGATCATTCAATCCGTCACTTTCACTTTTTCATACAGTGATATGCAATAGTTAATATTTCACTCAGACTAATTAGAATATAGGACTATTATCAGTGAAATACTATCTCTAAAACCTAGATAAAATCACAGACAGTCTGATTACACTTCACACATGTCACTTTTTGCAAAAAATTTTTTTTATTAATAAATTATTTCTAAATTGCACAGTTAACAAAAAAATATAAACAAACACGGCATTTAAAATAAAAATCCTCTCTGTAGGCTCTAAGCTCAGTTTTCAAACAGCAGAATGTGATTTTTTATATTCAGTTTTATTACATGGAACCAAAATAAAAAACTGTAAAACTGTAAAACAGAAATGACCCATGAGAAGGATTTATTTTGTAGTGGCTCAACAGACAAAATTACACGTTACATGTCCAAATTTTTATTGATTTTACATCAAAAATCAAGTTTACACCATAAAATCCACATGTCTTTAACTCAGTACTGCCCCCTAAAGGTCTCCTCATCCAGAGCCACATGTGACTCCTCCTCCAGGTGAGTCTCATGTGACTCCTCCTCCAGGTGAGTCTCATGTGACTCCTCCTCCAGGTGAGTCTCATGTGACTCCTCCCTCAGGTGAGTCTCATGTGACTCCTCCTCCAGGTGAGTCTCATGTGACTCCTCCTCCAGGTGAGTCTCATGTGACTCCTCCTCCAGGTGAGTCTCATGTGACTCCTCCTCCAGGTGAGTCTCTCCTCCTGTGAGTCTCTCCTCCCAGGTGAGTCTCATGTGGCTCCTCCTTCAGGTGAGTCTCATGTGGCTCCTCCTCCAGGTGAGTCTCATGTGACTCCTCCTCCAGGTGAGCCTCATGTGGCTCCTCCTCCTCCAGGTGAGTCTCATGTGACTCCTCCTCCAGGTGAGCCTCATGTGGCTCCTCCTCCCAGGTGAGCCTCATGTGACTCCTCCTCCAGGTGAGTCTCATGTGACTCCTCCTCCAGGTGAGCCTCATGTGACTCCTCCTCCAGGTGAGTCTCATGTGACTCCTCCTCCAGGTGAGTCTCATGTGGCTCCTCCTTCAGGTGAGCCTCATGTGACTCCTCCTCCAGGTGAGTCTCATGTGGCTCCTCCTTCAGGTGAGTCTCATGTGGCTCCTCCTCCAGGTGAGTCTCATGTGACTCCTCCTCCAGGTGAGTCTCATGTGACTCCTCCCTCAGGTGAGTCTCATGTGACTCCTCCTCCAGGTGAGTCTCATGTGACTCCTCCTTCAGGTGAGCCTCATGTGACTCCTCCCTCAGGTGAGTCTCATGTGACTCCTCCTTCAGGTGAGTCTCATGTGACTCCTCCTCCAGGTGAGTCTCATGTGACTCCTCCTCCAGGTGAGTCTCATGTGGCTCCTCCCTCAGGTGAGTCTCATGTGGCTCCTCCTTCAGGTGAGTCTCATGTGACTCCTCCCTCAGGTGAGTCTCATGTGACTCCTCCTTCAGGTGAGTCTCATGTGACTCCTCCTCCAGGTGAGTCTCATGTGACTCCTCCTTCAGGTGAGTCTCATGTGACTCCTCCTCCAGGTGAGTCTCATGTGACTCCTCCTCCAGGTGAGTCTCATGTGACTCCTCCCTCAGGTGAGTCTCATGTGACTCCTCCTTCAGGTGAGTCTCATGTGGCTCCTCCCTCAGGTGAGTCTCATGTGGCTCCTCCTTCAGGTGAGTCTCATGTGACTCCTCCTCAGGTGAGTCTCATGTGACTCCTCCTTCAGGTGAGTCTCATGTGACTCCTCCTCCAGGTGAGTCTCATGTGACTCCTCCCTCAGGTGAGTCTCATGTGACTCCTCCTTCAGGTGAGCCTCATGTGGCTCCTCTCTCAGGTGAGTCTCATGTGGCTCCTCCTTCAGGTGAGTCTCATGTGACTCCTCCCTCAGGTGAGTCTCATGTGACTCCTCCTTCAGGTGAGTCTCATGTGACTCCTCCTCCAGGGAGTCTCATGTGACTCCTCCTCCAGGTGAGTCTCATGTGACTCCTCCCTCAGGTGAGTCTCATGTGACTCCTCCTTCATGTGAGCCTCATGTGGCTCCTCCCTCAGGTCAGTCTCATGTGGCTCCTCCTTCAGGTGAGTCTCATGTGACTCCTCCCTCAGGTGAGTCTCATGTGACTCCTACTCCAGGTGAGCCTCATGTGACTCCTCCTCCAGGTGAGCCTCATGTGGCTCCTCCCTCAGGTGAGCCTCGTGTGGCTCCTCCCTCAGGTGAGCCTCATGTGACTCCTCCTCCAGGTGAGTCTCGTGTGGCTCCTCCCTCAGGTGAGCCTCATGTAGCTCCTCTCTCAGGTGAGTCTCATGTGGCTCCTCCTCCAGGTGAGTCTCATGTGACTCCTCCTCCAGGTGAGTCTCATGTGACTCCTCCCTCAGGTGAGTCTCATGTGACTCCTCCTCCAGGTGAGTCTCATGTGACTCCTCCTTCAGTGTGAGCCTCATGTGACTCCTCCTCCAGGTGAGTCTCATGTGACTCCTCCTCCAGGTGAGTCTCATGTGACTCCTCCCTCAGGTGAGTCTCATGTGACTCCTCCTTCAGGTGAGCCTCATGTGGCTCCTCCCTCAGGTGAGTCTCATGTGGCTCCTCCTTCAGGTGAGTCTCATGTGACTCCTCCCTCAGGTGAGTCTCATGTGACTCCTCCTTCAGGTGAGTCTCATGTGACTCCTCCTCCAGGTGAGTCTCATGTGACTCCTCCTCCAGGTGAGTCTCATGTGACTCCTCCCTCAGGTGAGTCTCATGTGACTCCTCCTTCAGGTGAGCCTCATGTGGCTCCTCCCTCAGGTGAGTCTCATGTGGCTCCTCCTTCAGGTGAGTCTCATGTGACTCCTCCCTCAGGTGAGTCTCATGTGACTCCTCCTTCAGGTGAGTCTCATGTGACTCCTCCTCCAGGTGAGTCTCATGTGACTCCTCCCTCAGGTGAGTCTCATGTGACTCCTCCTCCTTCAGGTGAGCCTCATGTGGCTCCTCCCTCAGGTGAGTCTCATGTGGCTCCTCCTTCAGGTGAGTCTCATGTGACTCCTCCCTCAGGTGAGTCTCATGTGACTCCTCCTTCAGGTGAGTCTCATGTGACTCCTCCTCCAGGTGAGTCTCATGTGACTCCTCCTCCAGGTGAGTCTCATGTGACTCCTCCCTCAGGTGAGTCTCATGTGACTCCTCCTTCAGGTGAGCCTCATGTGGCTCCTCCCTCAGGTCAGTCTCATGTGGCTCCTCCTTCAGGTGAGTCTCATGTGACTCCTCCCTCAGGTGAGTCTCATGTGACTCCTACACCAGGTGAGCCTCATGTGACTCCTCCTCCAGGTGAGCCTCATGTGGCTCCTCCCTCAGGTGAGCCTCGTGTGGCTCCTCCCTCAGGTGAGCCTCATGTGACTCCTCCTCCAGGTGAGTCTCGTGTGGCTCCTCCCTCAGGTGAGCCTCATGTAGCTCCTCTCTCAGGTGAGTCTCATGTGACTCCTCCTTCAGGTGAGCCTCGTGTGGCTCCTCCCTCAGGTGAGCTCCTCCCTCAGGTGAGCCTCATGTGACTCCTCCCTCAGGTGAGTCTCATGTGACTCCTCCCTCAGGTGAGTCTCATGTGACTCCTCCCTCAGGTGAGTCTCATGTGACTCCTACTCCAGGTGAGTCTCATGTGGCTCCTCCCTCAGGTGAGCCTCGTGTGACTCCTCCCTCAGGTGAGCCTCATGTGGCTCCTCCCTCAGGTGAGCCTCGTGAGGATAACGTGGCTCCTCCTCCTTCGTCCCGGGACACGTGCGCTGCTGTGGAAACGTGTCTTCAGTTGAACAAATGTCTAAAATGTCCGGGATGTCGGATTTTGCCGTGGTCCGGTTTCATTTGCAGGTTCTTTACGGGATCACGGTGAAACGCTGCGAGAGGAAACGCGGCCGGTTGTTCCTCGGTGGAGGGAGAGTGTTTGGAGAGAGTTTGTTTGGAGTGTCTCTGGAGAGTTTGGACAGAGTTCACGTCCCTGGTTTTGGGCTGGTCCCGGGGTGAGAGTGAATACACCTGAATGACGCACTTTTACTTATATTTAAGTTTTAACCCTTTGTTTCGTGTTTTGCGGCAGGTTTTTGGTGCAGGCTTGTTCTTTTCTCACTGAGAGACTCGCCACTGTTGGTCTCTTCAGAAAACCTGGCTCTCTCCCTCGTGTCAAGACTCTGCGGGTGAGAAATGGTCTTAAATTGTCTTTATTATTGTATATTTAGACTTCATCACTGTGGATTCTGTGGCTGCGTGAGATTAATGGAAAAATAAACCATGAATCATTAAATCATGTGATAACTATGATGCTCTTTGAACTAATGACACTTATTTCTTTACAGCACAATTAACTTCACACATAAAAGATCTAATTGTGTTATGTAAATGTCATTTATTCTTTAAATATCTACTGAACAACTTATGAATAAAAGTTCAAACATTATGAGACGTTACAGGCCAAAATCAACCTGTAAATCGTCTTATTACATGAAATTAAAGGCTTAACCAGGGAATCGACTCCGATATCCATCCATCCACGTTCTTCCTCTCATCCGGGGCTGGGTCACGGGGCAGCTCTAAGCAGGGACTCCCAGACTTCCCCCTCTCCAGACACGTTCTCCAGCTCCTCCGGTGGGACCCCAAGGCGTCTCCAGAGCAGAGACACAGTCCCTCCAGTGTGTCCTGGGTCGTCCCCGGGGCCTCCTCCCGGTGGGACATGCCCAGAACACCTCCCTCACCTCAACACATTTTTAAATAACTGCCATAAAACCTGTTTTTAAATGTTTCTCAGACTAAACTCGTCTGTTTCCAGGCCCGGCTGAATCGTGGGGAGGACTGCCTGTCCTCAGCCCTGCCCTACGACGTCGCCACTCTGATAAAACAGTTCTGCAGAGAGTTACCGGAGGCGCTGTTCCCTCCTGACCTCCACACGGCTTTACTCACAGCCCAAGCCCTGCCCACTCCAGAGGACCGGACCTCCGCCCTGCAGCTCCTGTCCTGTCTGCTGCCCCCACCCAACCACTCCACCCTGCACTACCTGTTTGACTTTCTCCACAGAGTCTCTCAGAGGTGAGCACGGGTCTAATCCTCCTGTTATAGGCACCGTTTTGGAGGAGGACTTTTATTTATATGGATTATCATTTATTTATTTTAAATTTTTTCATAAATTGAGAAAAATTGAAAGCTATTCTAAGTAACTTTACTGGGAGAAAGTTCACCACCTCCTCGTCTCTGTGGAGATGTTAGAACTTTGGAATTTCTCACACTGGCATTAAACTTTTGTGTGTGTCTGTATCTTGGAAAAATGTCACAGGTCAGATCTGTGGAGAGGTGCGCCTGCTCACAGTAAAAAATGCATGTTATTCAAGAAATTTTTAACAATAAAAGTACCTGCCCAAGATGTACAAATGCAAGATGTACAAGTTTAATGGCACACTGGAATATTCCAGGTCAAGCACTAAAATATCCATGGAGACCAGCTGCATAGTGCACCTTCTAATGCCGTTTGAGATGTACGGATACTAAAGTACAGCCTAGTTATATATTAGATCAGTGGATGTAGTGGACTGCGTCATACTTGTATAAAATAAATAAATAAATGCTTAGACCCAGAGTATAACTATATAAAACCATCAGATTTGTCTTTTAAATGATCTGGAGTTGCATTTATTCATCTCTGCTGCGTGTTTTTCTTTAGATGTAATGACAACTTGATGACCAGTTTAAACCTGGCTCGAGTCTTCACTCTGTGTCTCCTGCCTCCTCCAAACCAAACGGAGATGTCTATGGACCGACTGGAGCTCAGAGATCGAGTACTCCGCACCTTCATCGAAAACCCACAGCTGTTTGGTACACTCCCGGGTTTACGCTCTGATATTGGCCTGTTATTTGATAAGTAAACTCTTTGTGCAGGGACTAAGGTCTGACATTGTTTCAGGAGTGATCCCTAAGACTGTGTTGGACAGTGTGGAGTTTCTCATGGACTCTCCACTTTCTAAAGACTTGCAAAAACAAAAAGAGGAAAGAGACACAGCTTCACAGGTACAAGCGACATCTGGGGTAATGTCTGTAGGTTTCAGTCTAAAAGTTTCTTCTGACATGCAGTGAAAAGAACTGCAAAGACCATCCCATGGAACCAAACACGGGCCAAGACTAAAGGACCCGATTTGGAGCCCACCAAGCCCCCCTCGTCCCGGCCCAGGCTGAGGCGGAGTCTGGGTCAGGAGAACTTTCCCAACCTGCAGATGTTCAGGACCTGTCTGCCCCGAGAAGGTGAGCGCTGTAAAGATAAAGTCATAATAAATGAATAATGTGGTGTGGTGTAGAATATATAATCAAACCGGACCTGCAAACAAAGGACATGTACAAGTTTTATTCACTGAAAAAAGTTTTGGATTGGAACTAGATTTGAGCATTGAAACTTTCTGATTGGAGAATCGCCTTGAACCAAAACAACAAATTATAATAAGAGTAATTGGGACATAATGACCAATGTTTTTGTAGAAGAATAAATCTGCATTAGAATGAGTGAAATCTGTATTTGATCTGAACATAACAGTTCAGACAGTGGCTCCCTCTTTTTGCATCGCTCAAGGTAAAAACAAACTACACCACCACATTTACCTTGGCTCTGGGTTCATTTTTAAATGTTACTTTTCAGAGCAAAGTTACAGATTGTCAGAAGAGGACGGCTCCTGCAGCGTGGGGCCGGAGGGGTTAAAAGGGTAGGTTCTGTTTATTTCTGTGAGGATTTGTGGACAGTTGTTATTAAACTTCACACGATCTTTAGTTTTTTCATCGTTCTGAAAAGACCTCAGTCATGAGTATGATGTAATTTTAGAGATCTGCTCACCAAAAGGACCGGAGGGCAGGAGGAGCACAGAAAAGGCAAACTGTCCTGGAGAAGACGCACGTCCCTGTGAAGAGCCGCCGTGATGGAGCCCAGTCCGACCGAACTGTCCACATCGTTAATGTGTATATAAAATGTCTTATATTTATTTCATAATGATAATCAGTCTTATGCACAGATTGTATCCAGACTAACATTTCAATAAATATGTTTTACCTGGTTTTAAATGATCATTCTGCGAGATGTTTTATTTTAAAGTTTATATGTCCTGTTCAGACTCTTTTACAGTGTGAACTGTCACTTATATGGGATACAGTTTAAGATAAGATAAGATTTGCTTTATTAGTCCCACAGTGGGGAAATTCCAGCATTGCACTGCACACACATAGAGAGCAGAAGGAAAATCGTACATGCACAAAAAAAAATAAAATAAAACAAGATAATAGATAAATAGCTAGAAATAATTTAAGAAAATAGTCTCCAGAATAAACTCTAATATACACATATATATACATACGAAGAACCTCACAAGTTGGTCAACTAATCAATAGGTTCAATGATTAGCATATTTGGAAGAAATCCATAAGGGAACACAAAAAAAAGCTGAACCCAGTCTGCTTGACCATCTGAAACTGCAGAGTAAGACCTGCAGGACCTCAGACCAGCAGGACCTCACAGACCTGCAGGACCTCACAGACCTGCAGGACCTCAGACCTACAGGACCTCACAGACCTGCAGGACCTCAGACCTACAGGACCTCACAGACCTGCAGGACCTCACAGACCTACAGGACCTCAGACCTACAGGACCTCACAGACCTACAGGACCTCAGACCTGCAGGACCTCAGACCTGCAGGATGTGTGAAAGAGTCTTACAGTAACATTTATGACTAGGCCTGTATCATTTTAAACTTGATTAAATGAGCAGCCAATCATGTGACCTTTTCTGGTCCCTATAACAACAGGAGCTGCAGCTGTGAAGTGAGGCAGAACACATCATCACGGATTATGTAATGAAAGAGGATGCTACCGGAAACGACACTTTCAAAATAAACTACACTGAAGGGCGCCGTAGTAAAATGCTTCTACCTGAGCGACTTTTTCTTTATTACAGGACTACACCCCCAGACACACATCTGCACGACGTCAGAAACCGTTAAAACCAGCACAGATAATCTAACGTTCACGCCTTTCTTCATTAACGTCTTGTCTTATTTTGTAGCAGGACCGGAAGTAGTTAGCTTAAAGCGTTAGCCTGCCGGGAGCGCGCAGGACGGGGAGCGCGCGCAGGTGTCTCCATCAGAGAAAAGGTGAGAGCCACGCACTTTGATTCTGAGGCTTTATCCTCTACAAACAGCATTCAGACGGATTAAAAATGTGTTTTTGTGGATGTTATTGAAGGTTAATGTGTTGTTTTCTATTGAACCCGCGCGATAACCAGAATCACAGTGTTTTAGCAGCTGTTTCCAGGCCTGTTTGTCTCTGTTCCTGTGTTTTCTCTGTATTTGTTCTGTCACATCTCCATCTTCTCCATCTTTCTCCCTCCTCCAGGTTTATCCACAGACATGGCCTCTGCGGTGCGGTTGTCCTTCCTCGGCCTCCTCCTGTGTCTGTGCCCGGGCAGAGCTCCAGCCCGCAGCCCCCGGACCGTGGATCAAGTGTCCGAGGCCGACATCCAGCGCCTCCTCCACGGCGTCATGGAGCAGCTCGGCATCGCCCGGCCCCGCGTCGAGTATCCGGCGCATCAGGCCACGAATATAGTGGGTCCTCAGAGCATCCAGGGTGAGAGAACACAACACAACACAACAACAATAAATAACACAACAAGGCAGCATCACGACAACACAACAACACAACAACACAAACAACACAACATCACTACATCACAGCATCACTACAACACAGCATCCCAGTATCACAGTATCTCAACAACACAGTATCACACGAATATAGTGGGTCCTCAGAGCATCCAGGGTGAGCAACACACAAACACACAACAACAACACATAACACAATAACACAATAACACAGCATCACAGCAACACAACAACATCACAGCATCACTACAACACCGTATCACAGTATCCCAACAACACAACAACACAGTGTCGCACGAATATAGTGGGTCCTCAGAGCATCCAGGGTGAGAAACACAACACAATAACGCAATAACACAACAAGACAGCATCACGACAACACAACATGACAATAACACAACACAACAACACAACATCACAACATCACAGCATCCAGTATCCCAACAACACAACAACACAGTATCACACAAATATAGTGGGTCCTCAGAGCATCCAGGGTGAGCAACATTACACAACAACACAATAACACAATAACACAGCATCACAACATCTCAGTGTCACACATTCACTGTGTGTAAATGTGTCGTGTGTTTGGGTAAAACTGTTTTGTAAAATAAATGAGGCTGATCTGATTTTCTATAGTTATTACAGTTTAACATAATTCAGTCTAGAGAGAGTTTTTTTTTTTTTTCATGAAGCTGGTGAGTTTTATTTGTACAATTCAGACTCGAGGTAATTAAGTTTTTTACAAAATAAGAGACATGAAAATCACAGCACAAACAAATCAAAACATGAATAATCACAAATAATCATCATGAAATTAACATTAAAGGAGAAAAAGTGCAGAATAAAAAGTTTGGGTCATATTCACAGCTGAACTGTTTTGAGTCTGGATTTAAAAACTGTGGCCCTGGTACCACAAACACTGAGGGCCCCACAGTAGCACTTTAATAGAGATGTAATTAACATTTTAAAACCATCGATAAGCAAATAAATCCTCTATTTATGCAGAAACATGAACTGTACATAATTGAACAGGATGATCGTTGTGTTACTGTTTTGTGAATACTTTGCTTCTGTTTTTGTCTTAAAATATTAAGGTACAAATCTTATCTCATGAACCTGTTGAGTGTAGTGCTTTTGTGTGGCCACCAGGTGGAGCACACGAGGGCCTGCAGCACCTCGGACCCTTTGGCAACATCCCGAACATCGTGGCAGAGCTGACGGGCGACAACGTGCCCAAGGACCTGAGCGACGACCACGGCTACCCAGACCCACCGAACCCCTGCCCCCTGGGAAAGACGGGTCAGTCCGGTTTGTGTCTGAGGAACAGTGACGGTTTTAAACTCGAATAATGATCAAACGTTTCACTCGTGCTGTCTAGTCTATCTGCAGATGGATTGTTTGGAAAACGCTCCAGACACGGCAGAGTTCAGCAAAGAGTTTCAGAAACATCAGCATCTGTACGACCCTGAGCACGACTACTCCGCCCTCGCAAAGTGGGTAAGTCGTCATTACAGGCCTGAAGCGAACAGCTGAAAGTCACATTTACACGATATTCTCACTCAAGAGACACATTAAAAGTAAAAGTATAAAGTATTAAACATTTGAATACCTTATACCTCCCTTTACATACAACAATGATACAGAAAAAGATTAAGCACCTAAAATGTCAGACTTAAAGCCCCGTTTACACTATTTTCTGATCTTTTTCATGTTTCCTCGTCACAAACATTAACACCTCTCGCTGCCCCCTGCTGGACACGGGCTGAACGACTGAGCTGTTTTGTTGTTTTTAAGTTATTGAGGGAGAGTGAAAATCTGTTGACTGGTTACTGATTGTGGGTGAATACTTGTGTTTGAGTTTCTCTGAAGTAATGCACTTTTTAGAATGATGGATTTTAACTTTGTAAAGTGATTTTCTTTTATGTAGGAGGGACTCTTAACATCTGTGAAGAAGAAAAAAATAGTCGTCTGGCTCTGGCATATTTACATACAAATGTTGATTAATATGCACTGTCCCTGAAATCAGTAAATAAAACACACAAACCCTGCATATTTAGGCTGCGTTGTCTCTCTCAAACTGAAAACACTGTCATCAGGTGGTAATACAGGAAGTGCTCCACTGCGTTTTTAAACTACACCTTCTCTAGAATCATTTGACAATTTCAGTCCTTGAATTTCCAAGCTCCTAAACTAAGTTGATAAAAGGTAAATGGTTGTTGTTAATGTAGATAGACGAATAATAAAGTGTTACTCAACATGTGAATGAAACAAAACTCCAGACGATATAACACGGCTTCACGGCACAAAACTTTAACTATTTGAGATTACATTTGACACGTTTGTATAAATGTATTTGACAAATCGATTCATGTTATTTTTCTCTGTGGATAAATAAATGACATGGTTTTGTCTCATTTCTACCCCCTGGTTTAGCCTTAGTTTAGTCCTGATGTAGTCTGGGTTTTGCTGTTGGAAGGACAAATATTCTCCAGTTTGTTAGAAGTAATTAGTGAACAAAGACAGTGCTTTAAAAGTAATACATGTTTGTCTTTCCTTTCAGAATAAGGAGCGTTTGTACCAGAAGCTGAAGGGGGGCGCCAAAGAGAAGAAAGAGGGTATAGTGTTTTTGAGATATTTCCTTGCAGATGATACAATTTTATATCCTCTGAACACCGACGAAAAGTCTCACATGGGGGTTTAGAAAGGATCAGCCCGGCAAAAAACATTTAGTAAAATGAGAATCTCAAATTCAGTGACAGAGACGGAGACAGAGACAGAGACGGAGACGGAGACAGAGACAGAGCTCCGTGAGGCAGCTGTGATTCAGGGGCGATCGCGAGTTCATGGCACATGGGGAAGAAGGTGCCAGGGCCATTGAAGGATAATGTTACCATGGCAACAGTGGCAGCCATCTTGTGACTGTGGGAGCAGCTAAATTGTAAAGAGAATCATGTAAAAGAAGAAGAGCCAGAAAATGAACTGATTAAAGGTGAAAAATTGACATAAAATGATTATATTTGTGGAACAGGAACTGCACCTGAAAATGAACATTTACCCTAAAACACTGCACCAGTCCAGACATTTTACACCATTTTACTTCACCCCTGTTAGTCTGTAATATTTGCCTAAATACTACCAAGCATTGAACATACTAATTTCAGGTTTTGTTTTTTTTTTGTTTTTTTGCATTTGTCTGATAAAACATTAGATGAAGTCCATGTTTTGTGTCGGATGAGCAGAATAACAGTCAAACATGGCTGAAGATAGATGTTGGTTACTATAGGTCACCATGACAATAAACTCCGTCTTTATTTATTCCTCATTTCTTTAGACAGTACAAAATGTATTATTACTAAATACTGGTGTGATTTCTTCAGAGTGTGAACCCGTATTTACAAGGCCAGAGGCTGGACAACGTGGTGGCCAAGAAGTCTGTCCCACACTTCTATGAGGACGAGGAGGAGCCGACTGCTTCACCCGCCGTCACCCAGACTTCAGCTGAAACACCCTGAAACACAACCTGAGCACACGGCCCCGGACGCCCCACACGCCCCACGAGCTCATCTTATATCACCTTTAACACACCGGCCTCATTCATGAAGCCCCGGCCAGCGTGTCGCCCATGTTTTCAGTTTTAGATAAAATCATAATGAGTAGGTTTCGTTCACATGACGTCACATCATTAGAAGAATTTAAGAGTAACTATTAACACACGAAACAAACACTGACATAAAGTTCAAAGTCTTCTGTCATAAATAAACAAACAATGTGCCATTATTCAACCCAAAAACACGCGTCTGTTGAAAGGACTTTAAGCCATGAGGCAAGTTTATGGACAGAAAACACAACTTATTATAGGCGACGTATAATTATTTAGTTTTGATTTCAACATCTTTTTTCCTCATGTACAACTGAAGCATGTCGTTCAAATGTGCAAATCAAATGACTCAAATATTGGTTGTATTTTTTCAGTTTGAGTCTTGTTGGACCATTATTCTTTTCAGAGACCTACTTTATGACTGTACAAGTGAAATACACTGTGTTATTGCCTAAATTTTATAAAAATACTTAAAATAACAACTTGGGGGGAAACCTGCAAAATATTGTAATAGTTGTGTATATGAAGCTTGGGTGTTTCAGATGAACATGTTTTAAACTTGGTTGTCGACTTTCACATAAAGCCTCTTTTCTGTTGCATTTAGTTTTATTTACAGTTGTACAAAGTTAAACAGCCAGACAATCTGCTGGGGACTTACCGGTTTTGTTCTGAAGTAAAATAAAGCTTATCTGCATTCAATGTCTGGAGTTGTCGTGTTTTGTTTTGGGCTTTTTTGTTTTGTTTTTTGGCCAAAAAGATGAAGATAATCTATGATGTTAGGGGCGTGTTTAAACCATGAACATTTTGAAAAGACGCAATCTATCATTTCAAAAGTCACAATATAAAACAAAGGACAGCCAGAAGAAATACTGCGATTTGGTTTGGAATAGTAACAGGTAAGTTCCCATAATACTCTTGTAATATTTAAAGCTGACCAAACCAGTCCAGACAGCTAAATGGGGACAAATACTTGCGTAAAAGTCGTGCGTAAAAGTCGTGCGTAAAGGTGACATTACTTAAAAGTTTCTTGTGATTTCTCTCTTTCAGTTTCAGAGATGAGACTGACTTTGGCTGTAGTCTTGGCTCTTCTCTTCAGCTCCAAAAGCGCAGACGCTGTGACCCTCCAGAGCGCGTCACCTCATCCAAACAAGCCCCCCTCTCCCCAAACACCTCTCCAAACGACTCCGCGGGCTGCCTCCCGCCTGCCATCACTGGACTCATGTCACGCACGGACGGGGCTGTCACCACGACCACGGAGGAAGTGCTGGAGTCCAGTCAGGAGGCGCTGTACGTCACGGAGCGTCGGTACCTGCGGATGGACTGGTGCAAGACGCAGCCGCTGAAACAAACCATCCGCGAGGAGGGCTGCCTGAGCCGGACCATCATCAACCGCTTCTGCTACGGACAGTGCAACTCCTTCTACATCCCGAGACACGTGTACCAGGACGGGGGAGCCTTCCAGTCCTGCTCCGCGCCTGTAAAACCAAAACCTACAAGCACCGTCACCTACACCGTGTTTCTGCCCCGGTCAGACCCCCAGCACGCGCAAAAAGAGGGTCCAGAGGGTGAGAAGCAGTGCCGCTGCAGCTCCGTCAGCGCGGACTAAAGACTCTTGGACCTGGTGTGTGGGGTAAACAGTCAAACTGTGGGGTAATTACGTTTTGTGCCACAGAAGCAGTGTTGAGAATCTTACTTCAAAAATGTACTTAGTTATAGTTACAAGTTACTTCTCCAAAAAGTAACTGAGTTACCATCTCAGTTACTTTTTTGGGAGAAGTAACTAGTTACTAGGCAAAGTTACTATGCCGTTACTTACTTTGTTAAAACAATAAAAACACAACAGATGTGAACCTTTAACATTTATTTGACTTTAACAGATTGTAATTATATTGTATTTGTTTAAAGTGATTCATGTGACTCCAGCCTGGACACTTCAGTCACATTTAAACATATGAACATGTCAAATATGTGGCAGTAGTTTGTGTAAAATGGGAGGGAGGCGCCGTGGCGTCACGTTTCTGATCAAAACTCAACTCAGACCCAATCAGCTGTAAATGCACGTGTGACAGGGACACCATTTCCCATCATGCTTTAGGCGTTGTAGTCCATGCAGGCGCCGCAGTCGGTGGAGCTGCTGCGCTCGCCTCGCTCAGAAAACTGCGGGCCGGGTCTCAATTCACCAAATGCACCATGTCCTGTCCTGTTCTGTTCTGTTCTGTTCTGTTCTTTGTGCGGTGCGAAGCACCGCTCGACTTAAATGCCGAGCAGCACGTTCGAGCGGCGCATTTAAGGGACTTTGGTTAATTGAGACTCGGCTGCGTCGGCCTCGATCTCACGAGATTATCTGCGCCTCATCTTCTCAAACAAACTCTCACCCCCGAGCCTCTGTCACCAAAGAAACACAACAGCTCCTCGTCTGAGACTCTGATGAAGAGCAGAGTGACTGAAGTAATAGTAACGCGCCACATTTTACTGTCAGTAACGGTTAACGGCGTCGGGGACGCTGGGAAAAAGTAATGAGTTAAATTACTCCGTTAGTGAAAAAAAACAACACGTTAGTAACGCCGTTATTGTTTAACTCTGTTATTTGTTTAACTCTGTTATTGTTTAACTCTGTTATTGTTTAACTCTGTTATTCCCAACACTGACAGAAGATAAACCTTCATCTGTTACATAAATGTTTCCTGCTTCTGAAAAACACTTTTGTCTTTCTGTTATGGACAGTTCAGAGCTGAATCTTAGAGCTGCCACAGGTCATCTTTAACCAGAGCCTCTTTACGCAGTGGTCTGTGTGGTGGTCTGTGTGGTGGTCTGTGTGGTGGTCTGTGTGGTGGTCTGTGTGGTGGTCTGTGTGGTGGTCTGTGTGGTGGTCTGTGTGGTGGTCTGTGGTTTGTGCGGTGGTCTGTGGTCTGGTCTGTGTGGGTGGTTTGTGTGGTGGGTTGTGTGGTGGTTTTGTGCGGTGGTCTGTGGTCTGGTCTGTGTGGTGGTCTGTGCTGTGGTCTGTGGTGGTCTGTGGTCTGTGTGGTGGGCTCTGTGGTGGTCTGTGGTCTGTGGGGGTGGTCTGTGTGGTGGTCTGTGTGGTGGTCTGTGTGGTGGTCTTTGTGGTGGTCTGTGTGGTGGTCTTTTGTGGTGGTCTGTGTGGTGGTCTGTGGTCTGTGTGGTGGTCTGTGTGGTGGTCTGTGTGGTGGTCTGTGTGGTGGTCTGTGGTCTGTGGTGGTCTGTGTGGTGGTCTGTGGTCTGTGTGGTGGTCTGTGGTCTGTGGTCTGTGTGGTGGTCTGTGGTCTGTGAGGTGGTCTGTGTGGTGGTCTGTGGTCTGTGTGGTGGTCTGTGGTCTGTGTGTGGGTCTGTGGTCTGTGTGGTGGTCTGTGGTCTGTGTGGTGGTCTGTGGGGTGGTCTGTGGTCTTGTGTGGTGGTCTCTGTGGTGGTCTGTGGTCTGTGGGGTGGTCTGTGTGGTGGTCTGTGTGGTGGTCTGTGTGGTGGTCTTTGTGGTGGTCTGTGTGGTGGTCTTTGTGGTGGTCTGTGTGGTGGTCTGTGGTCTGTGTGGTGGTCTGTGTGGTGGTCTGTGTGGTGGTCTGTGTGGTGGTCTGTGTGGTGGTCTGTGGTCTGTGGTGGTCTGTGTGGTGGTCTGTGGTCTGTGTGGTGGTCTGTGTGGTGGTCTGTGGTCTGTGTGGTGGTCTGTGGTCTGTGTGGTGGTCTGTGGTCTGTGGTCTGTGTGGTGGTCTGTGGTCTGTGAGGTGGTCTGTGTGGTGGTCTGTGGTCTGTGTGGTGGGTCTGTGGTCTGTGTGGTGGTCTGTGGTCTGTGGGGTGGTCTGTGGTCTGTGCTGTGGGTGTCTGTGTGGTGGTGGTCTGTGTGGTGGTCTGTGGTCTGTGCTGTGGTCTGTGTGGTGGTCTGTGGTCTGTGTGGTGGTCTGTGTGGTGGTCTGTGGTCTGTGCTGTGTGTCTGTGTATTGTGTGGTCTGTGGTCTGTGTGGTGGTCTGTGTGGTGGTCTGTGTGGTGGTCTGTGGTCTGTGTGGTGGTCTTGTTGGTGGTATGTGTGGTCTGTGGTCTGTGTGGTGGTCTGTGGTCAGTTGCTGTGGTCTGTGGTTTGTGTGGTGGTCTGTGTGTGTGGTGTGGTCTGTGTGGTGGTCTGTGGTCTGTGTGGTGGTCTGTGTGGTGGTCTGTGGTCTGTGTGGTGGTCTGTGTGGTGGTCTGTGGTCTGTGTGGTGGTCTGTGGTCTGTGGTGGTGGTCTGTGGTCTGTGTGGTGGTCTGTGGTCTGTGTGGTGGTCTGTGTGGTGGTCTGTGGTCTGTGGTCTGTGTGGTGGTCTGTGTGTGTGGTGGTCTGTGTGGTGGTCTGTGGTCTGTGTGGTGGTCTGTGGTCAGTGCTGTGGTCTGTGGTTTGTGTGGTGGTCTGTGTGGTGGTCGGTCTGTGGTGGTCTGTGGTCTGTGGTCTGGTGGTCTGTGTGGTGGTCTGTGGTCTGTGTGGTGGGTCTGTTGTGGTGGTCTGTGGTCTGTGTGGTGGTCTGTGGTCTGTGGGGTGGTCTGTGGTCTGTGTGGTGGTGGTTGTCTGTGGTCTGTGTGGTGGTCTGTGGTCTGTTGGGTGGTCTGTGGTCTGTGTGGTGGTCTGTGGTGTTGTGGGGTGGTCTGTGGTCTGTGTGGTGGTCTGTGGTCTGTGTCTGTGTCTGTGTGGTGGTCTGTGGTCTGTGTGGTGGTCTGTGGTCTGTGGGGTGGTCTGTGGTCTGTGTGGTGGTCTGTGTGGTGGGTTGTTTTGTGGTCTGTGTGGTGGTCTGTGGTCTGTGTGGTGGTCTTGTGGTGTGGTCTGTGGGTGGTCTGTGGTCTGTGTGGTGGTCTGTGGTCGGTGTGTGGTCTGTGTGGTGGTCTGTGGTCTGTGTGGTGGTCTGGTCTGTGCTGTGGTCGTTGTGTGGTGGTCTGTGGGGTGGTCTGTGGTCTGTGGGGTGGGTCTGTGGTCTGTGCGGTGGTCTCTGTGGGGTGGTCTGTGGTTCAGAGGCTGGGGAGTTTCCACTGTGGGGATGATTTAAGTGTAAACAATCATTAACATAATAAACAAACAATGGATAACTGATCGTGTCAGATCCTTTATTTAAATATTTGATGGTTTTAAGTGTTTTTGCACAAAATGAACCTCTGTCAAAACACCTTTAATAAAATCACATTTTAAGTTGTCACATGATCGGCTCTGGTGGACATGTTTCCTTATTCAAAGTTTTTTTTGAAGTAAAACAGTTTGTGTTTCTCCTCTCGGCTCCAGTCGCTCTGAGTAAAAGAAAAAAACACAAAAAACAAAAACCTCAGACTGAAATTCGTGCCACAGTCCAGTGAGACCAGGCTGTTTGGGTTTGTGGTCTCTCACTTTCTCTCCTGTCACCGAGAAGCTGGGCCTCCTGCAACCTCACAAACAAACAAACAAAACAAACAACAACAAACAAACAAACAACCTCACAAACAAACAAACAAACAAACAACACCTCACAAACACAACAAACAAACAAACAAACAACAACCTCACAAACAAAACAAACAACCTCACAAACAAACAAACAACAACCTCACAAACAACCAAACAACCTCACAAACAAACAAATAAACTCACAAACAAACAACAACCTCACAAACAAACAAAAACAAACAAACTCAGACAACCAAACAAACACAACCTCACAAGCAAACTCACAAATAAACAACAAACAAACACTCTCAAACAAAACAAACTCACAAACAAACAAAAACAAACAAACAACAACCTCACAAAACAAACTCAGAAAAAACAAACAACAACCTCACAAACAAACAAACAACCTCACAAACAAACTCAGAAACAAACAAACAAACAAACAAACAACAACCTCACAAACAAACAAACTCACAAACAACCTCAACAAAAACAAACTCAGAAACAAACAAACTCACAAACTCACAAACAAACAAACCTCTCAAACAAACTCACAAACAAACTCAGAAACAAACAAACAAACAAACAACAACCCCTCACACAAACAAACAAAACCTCAGAAACAAACAAACAACAACCTAACAAACAAACAACAAACAACACACCAACAACCAAACAAACAACAACCTCAAACAAACTCTCACACAAACAACCTCACAAACAAACAACAAAACAAACAAACTCACAAACAAACAACTCAGAAGCAAACAAACTCAGAAAACAAACAAACAAACAAAACAACCTCAGAAACAACAAACTCACAAACTCACAAACAACCTCACAACAAACAAAACTCAGAAACAAACAAACAAACAAACAACAAACCCACAAACAACCTCACAAACAAACAAACTCAGCAACAAACAAACAAACCTCACAAACAAACAAACAACATAACACAAACAAACTCAGAAACAAACAACACAAACTCACAAACAAACTCACAAACAAACAAACCTCACAAACAACAAACAAACTCAACAAACTCACAAACAACCACACAACAACCTCACAAAAACAAACAAACAAAACAAACAAAACAAACTCACAAACAAACAAACAACCTCTCAAACAAACTCGAAACAAACAAACAACAACAAAACAACCTCACAAACAAACTAAGAACAAACACAAACAAACAAACTCAACAACAACTTCACAACAAAACAACCTCACAAACAACACAACTCAGAAGCAAACAAACTCAAACAAAACAAACAAACAAACAAAACAACTCTTCAACAAACTCACAAACAAAAACAAACAAACACCTCCACAAACAAACTCAGAAACAAACAAACAAACTCCACATCACAAACTCACAAAACCTCACAAAAACAAACTCACAAAAACAAAACTCAGAAAACAAACAAACTCCAAATCACGAAACAACACCTCACAAAACACACATAACTCACAAACAAACAAACAACCTCACAAACAAACAAAACTCAGAAACAAAACAACCTCCCCCATCACAATCCTCCACCTCCTCCACACTCCTCCTCTGCCTCCTCCTCCTCCACCCCCTCCGCCTCCTCCACACCTCTCAGTCTTGCTCAGGCAGCAATAACACAAGCCCCTCAACACTCCTCCTTCACCTCCTACCACCTCCACTCATCCTTTCTCCTCCACCTCCCCCACCACCTCCTCCCGCTCTCCTCCCCCACACCTCCTCGTCTCCTCCCCCTCCACCCGCCTCCACCTCGCTCTGCCTCCTCCTCCTTCCGCCTCCTCACCTCCTACCGCCTCCTCCACCTCCTCCTGTCTCCTGGTTTAGTGTCGTCTCTGTTCGTCTCTTTCTGTGTGAGTTAGTCACCATGTGTGTTCTCTGTCATGTGTGTTAGTGTCCGGCCCTCCTCCACCTCCTCCGTGTGTCACATGTGTTATTGTCATGTGTGTTAGTGTCATGTGTGTGTTAGGTCGGGTGTGTTAGGTCCTGTGCCTGTGTGTTCGTGTCATGTGTGTGTTAGTGTCATGTGTGTGTTAGTGTCGTGGTTGTGTGTTAGTGTCATGTGTGTTAGTGTCATGTTGTGTGTGTGTTTAGTGTGGTGTGTGTGTTAGTGTCAGTGTGTGTGTGTTCGTGTCCATGTTGTGTGTGTGGTGTTAGTGTCATGTGTGGTGTGTTAGTGTCATGTGTGTGTGTGGTTAGTGTCATGTGTGTGTTAGTGTCGTGTTCGTGTCGTGGGTTGTGTAGAGCTGAATTTGGTGTTGTTCAATTCTCACTGTGAAGGGACTGTGAGATGAACAGGGAGAAGAACAAAAAAGCCTTGTGAACATTCTGAAGTGCGACTCTGATTTCTTCTTCTGAGAGCCAGAACATGGACTGATTTCACTAACCTTAATCGTTTCATAAAATTGCAGAGAGAACACGGCGCCGGTGGATCAGCCGCAATCTCCATCCCTCATGGAGCCCACAGTAGCCGCAGTATCCCAGACTGATGGGGGATCTGATTACACACAGGAAAGTGTCGTTCTTTGTGCTGGCGACAGGGGCACACATGTATGAAAATGAGTCACCACGAGCAGATCTGATACAGGCAGGGTATGGTAAGATGCGTGAGGCGCCCAGGGCCGTCTGTCCCAGGCACGGAGATGACGGAGTGAGGCAGAGTGAGCAGAGTCAACTGCGAGAGTAAACGGAGAGGTGAGCGAGTCAGAGTGGGCAGAGGCGAGTCAAATGAGAGTCAATATGCGAGATGAGCATGAGTGAGCACACGAAGTGAGCAGAGTGAGCA
>JAIEZT010001328.1:29395035-29440035 GCA_019594935.1 Periophthalmus modestus
ACTGCATAAAACCTGTTTTTTAAATGTTTCTCTCAGACTAAACTCGTCTGTTTCCAGGCCCGGCTGAATCGTGGGGAGGACTGCCTGTCCTCAGCCCTGCCCTACGACGTCGCCACTCTGATAAAACAGTTCTGCAGAGAGTTACCGGAGGCGCTGTTCCCTCCTGACCTCCACACGGCTTTACTCACAGCCCAAGCCCTGCCCACTCCAGAGGACCGGACCTCCGCCCTGCAGCTCCTGTCCTGTCTGCTGCCCCCACCCAACCACTCCACCCTGCACTACCTGTTTGACTTTCTCCACAGAGTCTCTCAGAGGTGAGCACGGGTCTAATCCTCCTGTTATTGGCACCGTTTTGGAGGAGGACTTTTATTTATATGGATTATGATTTATTTTAAATTTTTTCATAAATTGAGAAAAATTGAAAGCTATTCTAAGTAACTTTACTGGGAGAAAGTTCACCACCTCCTTGTCTCTGTGGAGATGTTAGAACTTTGGAATTTCTCACAGACTGGCATTAAACTTTTGTGTGTGTCTGTATCTTGGAGAAATGTTACAGGTCAGATCTGTGGAGAGGTGCGCCTGCTCACAGTAAAAAATGCATGTTATTCAAGATATTTTTAACAATAAAAATACCTGCCCAAGATGTACAAATGCAAGATGTATAAGTTTAATGGCACACTGGAATATTCCAGGTCAAGCACTAAAATATCCATGGAGACCAGCTGCATAGTGCACCTTCTAATGCCAGTTTGAGATGTACGGATACTAAAGTACAGCCTAGTTCTACATAATTGGATCAGTGGATGTAGTGGACTGCGTCATACTTGTATAAAATAAATAAATACTTAGACCCAGAGTATAACATTATATATAAAAACGTCAGATTAGTTTTTAAATGATCTGGAATTGCATTTATTCATCTCTGCTGCGTGTTTTCTTTAGATGTAATGACAACTTGATGACCAGTTTAAACCTGGGCTCGAGTCTTCACTCTGTGTCTCCTGCCTCCTCCAAACCAGACGGAGATGTCCTATGGACCGACTGGAGCTCAGAGATAGAGTACTCCGCACCTTCATCGAAAACCCACAGCTGTTTGGTACACTCCCGGGTTTACGCTCTGATATAGGCCTGTTATTTGATAAGTAAACTCTTTGTAGAACGCTTTGTGCAGGGACTAAGGTCTGACATTGTTTCAGGAGTGATCCCTAAGACTGTGTTGGACAGTGTGGAGTTTCTCATGGACTCTCCACTTTCTAAAGACTTGCAAACAAAAAGAGGAAAGAGACACAGCTTCACAGGTACAAGCAACATCTGGGGTAATGTCTGTAGGTTTCAGTCTAAAAGTTTCTTCTGACATGCAGTGAAAAGACCTGCAAAGACCATCCCATGGAACCAAACACGGGTCAAGACTAAAGGACCCGATTTGGAGCCCACCAAGCCCCCCTCGTCCCGGCCCAGGCTGAGGCGGAGTCTGGGTCAGGAGAACTTTCCCAACCTGCAGATGTTCAGGACCTGTCTGCCCCGAGAAGGTGAGCCCTGTAAAGATAAAGTCATATTAAATGAATAAATGAATAAATGTGGTGTAGAATATATAATCAAACCGGACCTGCAAACAAAGGACATGTACAAGTTTTTGTCATTGAAAAGTTTTGGATTGGAACTGGATTTGAGTATTGAAACTTTCTGATTGGAGAATCGCCTTGAGCCAAAACAAATTATAATAAGAGTAATTGGGACATAATGACCAATGTTTTTGTAGAAGAATAAATCGGCATTAGAATTAGTGAAATCTGTATTTGATCTGAACATAACAGTTCAGACAGTGGCTCCCTCTTTTTGCATCGCTCAAGGTAAAAACAAACTACACCACCACATTTACCTTGGATCTGGGTTCATTTTTAAATGTTACTTTTCAGAGCACAGTTACAGATTGTCAGAAGAGGACGGCTCCTGCAGCGTGGGGCCGGAGGGGTTAAAAGGGTAGGTTCTGTTTATTTCTGTGGACAGTTTTGTGGACAGTTGTTATTAAACTTCACACGATCTTTAGTTTTTTCATCGTTCTGAAAAGACCTCAGTCATGAGTGTGATGTAACTTTAGAGATCTGCTCACCAAAAGGACCAGAGGGCAGGAGGAGCACAGAAAAGGCAAACTGTCCTGGAGAAGACGCACGTCCCTGTGAAGAGCCGCCGTGATGGAGCCCAGTCCGACCGAACTGTCCACATCGTTAATATGTATATAAAATGTCTTATATTTATTTCATAATGATAATCAGTCTTATGCACAGATTGTATCCAGACTAACATTTCAATAAATATGTTTTACCTGGTTTTAAATGATCGTTCTGCGAGATGTTTTATTTTAAGTTTATATGTCCTGTTCAGACTCTTTTACTGTGTGAACTGTCACTTATGTGGGATACAGTTTAAGATAAGATAAGATCTGCCTTTATTAGTCCCACAGTGGGGAAATTCCAGCATTGCACCGCACACATAGAGAACAGAAGGACAATAAAATGAAACAAGATAATAGATAAATAGCTAGAAATAATTTAAGAAATAGTCTCCAGAATAAGCTCTAATATACACATATATATACATACAAAGAACCTCACAAGTTGGTCAACTAATCAATAAGTTCAATGATTAGCATATTTGGAAGAAACCCAAAAGGGAACACAAAAAAAAGCTGAACCCAGTCTGCTTGACCATCTGAAACTGCAGAGTAAGACCTGCAGGACCTCAGACCTGCAGGACCTCAGACCTGCAGGATGTGTGAAAGAGTTTTACAGTAACACTTATGACTAGGCCTGTATCATTTTAAACTTGATTAAATGAGCAGCTAATCATGTGACCTTTTCTGGTCCCTATAACAACGGGAGCTGCAGCTGTGAAGTGAGGCAGAACACAACATCACGGATTATGTAATGAAAGGGGATGCTACCGGAAACGACACTTCAAAATAAACCTCCACTAAAGGGCACCGTAGTAAAATGCTTATAACTGAGCGGCTTTTTCTTTATTACAGGTCCACACCCCCAGACACGCATCTGCACGACGTCAGAAACCGTTAAAACCAACACAGATAATCTAACGTTCACGCCTTTCTTTATTAACCTTGTCTTATTTTGTAGCAGGACCGGAAGTAGTTAGCTTAAAGCGTTAGCCTGACGGGAGCGCGCAGGACGGGAGCGCGCGCAGGTGTCTCCATCAGAGAAAAGGTGAGAGCCACGCACTTTGATTCTGAGGCTTTATCCTCTACAAACAGCATTCAGACGGATTAAAAATGTGTTTTTTGTGATGTTATTGAAGGTTAATGTGTTGTTTTCTATTGAACCCGCGCGATAACCAGAACGACAGTGTTTTAGCAGCTGTTTCCAGGCCTGTTTGTCTCTGTTCCTGTGTTTTCTCTGTATTTGTTCTGTCACATCTCCATCTCCATCTTCTCCCTCCTCCAGGTTTATCCACAGACATGGCCTCTGCGGTGCGGTTGTCCTTCCTCGGCCTCCTCCTGTGTCTGTGCCCGGGCAGAGCTCCAGCCCGCAGCCCCCGGACCGTGGATCAAGTGTCCGAGGCCGACATCCAGCGCCTCCTCCACGGCGTCATGGAGCAGCTCGGCATCGCCCGGGCCCGCGTCGAGTATCCGGCGCATCAGGCCACGAATATAGTGGGTCCTCAGAGCATCCAGGGTGAGAAACACAACACAACAACACAACACAACAACACAATAACACAATAACGCAGCATCACAACAACACAACAACACAACAACACAACATCACAACATCCCAGTATCCCAACAACACATTATCACACGAATATAGTGGGTCCTCAGAGCATCCAGGGTGAGCAACACAACACAACAACACAATAACACAATAACACAGTAACACAACATCACAGCATCACTACAACACCGTATCACAGTATCCCAACAAACACAACAACACACAGTGTCGCACGAATATAGTGGGTCCTCAGAGCATCCAGGGTGAGAAACACACACACAATAACGCAATAACACAACAAGACAGCATCACGACAACACAACATGACAATACACAACACAACAACACAACACATCACAACATCACAGCATCCAGTATCCCAACAACACAACAACACAGTATCACACAAATATAGTGGGTCCTCAGAGCATCCAGGGGTGAGCAACATTACACAACAACACAATAACACAATAACACAGCATCACAACATCTCAGTGTCACATTCACTGTGTGTAAATGTGTCGTGTGTTTGGGTAAAACTGTTTTGTAAAATAAATGAGGCTGATCTGATTTTCTATAGTTATTACAGTTTAACATAATTCAGTCTAGAGAGTTTTTTTTTTTTTCATGAAGCTGGTGAGTTTATTTGTACAATTCAGACTCGAGGTAATTCAAGTGTGTTTAACAAATAAAAAAAACATGAAAATCACAGCACAACAAATGAAAACATGAATAATCATCATGAAATTAACATTAAAGGAGAAAAGTGCAGAATAAAAAGTTTGGGTCATATTCACAGCTGAACCGTTTTGAGTCTGGATTTAAAAACTGTGGCCCTGGTACCACGACCACTGAGGGCCCCACAGTAGCACTTTAATAGAGATGTAATTAACAATTTAAAACCCATCGATAAGCAAATAAATCCTCTATTTATGCAGAAATATGAACTCTACATAATTGAACAGGATGATCGTTGTGTTACTGTTTTGTGAATACTTTGCTTCTGTTTTTGTCTTAAAATATTAAGGTACAAATCTTATCTCATGAACCTGTTGACTGTAGTGCTTTTGTGTGGCCACCAGGTGGAGCACACGAGGGCCTGCAGCACCTCGGACCCTTTGGCAACATCCCGAACATCGTGGCAGAGCTGACGGGCGACAACGTGCCCAAGGACCTGAGCGACGACCACGGCTACCCAGACCCACCGAACCCCTGCCCCCTGGGAAAGACGGGTCAGTCCGGTTTGTGTCTGAGGAACAGAGACGGTTTTAAACTCGAATAATGATCAAACGTTTCACTCGTGCTGTTTAGCTGCAGATGGATGTTTGGAAAACGCTCCAGACACGGCAGAGTTCAGCAAAGAGTTTCAGAAACATCAGCATCTGTACGACCCTGAGCACGACTACTCCGCCCTCGCAAAGTGGGTAAGTCGTCATTACAGGCCTGAAGCGAACAGCTCAAAGTCACATTTACACGATATTCTCACTCAAGAGACACATTAAAAGTATAAAGTATTAAACATTTGAATACCTTATACCTCCCTTTACACACAACAATGATACATAAAAAAGATTAAGCACCTAAAATGTCAGACTTAACGCCCCGTTTTACACTATTTTCTGATCTTTTTCATGTTTCCTCGTCACAAACATTAACACCTCTCGCTGCCCCCTGCTGGACACAGGCTGAATGACTGGGCTGTTCTGTTGTTTTTAAGTGATTGAGGGAGAGTGAAAATCTGTTGACTGGTTACTGATTGTGGGTGAATACTTGTGTTTGAGTTTCTCTGAAGTAATGCACTTTTTAGAATGATGAATTTTAACTTTGTAAAGTGATTTTCTTTTTTGTAGGAGGGACACTTAAATCTGTGAAGAAGAAAAAATAGTCGTCTGGCTCTGGCATATTTACATACAAATGTTGATTAATATGCACTGTCCCTGAAATAAATCAATAAATAAATAAAACAGACAAATCCTGCATATTTAGGCTGCGTTGTTCTCTCAAACTGAAAACACTGTCCTCAGGTGGTAATACAGGAAGTGCTCCACTGCGTTTTTTAAACTACAACTTCTCTAGAATCATTTGACAATTTCAGTCCTTGAATTTCCAAGCTCCTAAACTAAGTTGATAAAAGGTAAATGGTTGTTGTTAATGTAGACAGACGAATAATAAAGTGTTACTCAAACATGTGAATGAAACAAAACTCCAGACGATATAACACGGCTTCAACGGCACAAAACTTTAACTATTTGAGATTACATTTGACACGTTTTGTATTAAATGTATTTGACAAATCGATTCATGTTATTTTTCTCTGTGGATAAATAAATGACATGGTCTCATTTTCTACCCCTGGTTTTAGCCTTAGTTTAGTCCTGATGTAGTCTGGGTTTTGCTGTTGGAAGGACAAATATTCTCCAGTTTTGTTAGAAGTAATTAGTGAACAAAGACAGTGCTTTATGTAATACGTGTTTGTCTTTCCTTTCAGAATAAGGAGCGTTTGTACCAGAAGCTGAAGGGGGCGCCAAAGAGAAGAAAGAGGGTATAGTGTTTTTGAGATATTTCCTTGCAGATGATACAATTTTTTATCCTCTGAACACCGACGAAAAGTCTCACATGGGGTTTAGAAAGAATCAGCCCGGCAAAAAACATTTAGTAAAATGAGAATCTCAAATTCAGTGACAGAGACGGAGACAGAGACAGAGACGGAGACAGAGACAGAGACGGAGACGGAGACGGAGACGGAGCTCCGTGAGGCAGCTGTGATTCAGGGGCGATCGCGAGTTCATGGCACATGGGGAAGAAGGTGCGGGGCCATTGAGGATAATGTTACCATGGCAACAGTGGCAGCCATCTTGTGACTGTGGGAGCAGCTAAATTTGTAAAGAGAATCATGTAAAAGAAGAGCCAGAAAATGAACTGATTAAAGGTGAAAAAATTGACATAAAATGATTATATTTGTGGAACAGGAACTGCACCTGAAAATGAACATTTACCCTAAAACACTGCACCAGTCCAGACATTTTACACCATTTTACTTCACTGTTAGTCTGTAATATTAGCCTAAATACTACCAAGCATTGAACATACTAATTTCAGTTTTTTTTTTGTTTTTTTGCATTTGTCTGATAAAACATTAAATGAAGTCCATGTTTGTGTCGGATGAGCAGAATAACAGTCAAACATGGCTGAAGATAGATGTTGGTTGCTGTAGGTCACCATGACAATAAAACTCCGTCTTTATTTATACCTCATTTCTTTAGACAGTACAAAATGTATTATTACTAAAATACTGGTGTGATTTTTTCAGAGTGTGAACCCGTATTTACAAGGCCAGAGGCTGGACAACGTGGGTGCCAAGAAGTCTGTCCCACACTTCTATGAGGACGAGGAGGAGCCGACTGCTTCACCCGCCGTCACCCAGACTTCAGCCTGAAACACCCTGAAACACAACCTGAGCACACGGCCCCGGACGCCCCACACGCCCCACGAGCTCATCTTATATCACCCTTTAACACACCGGCCTCATTCATGAAGCCCGGCCAGCGTGTCGTCCATGTTTTCAGTTTTAGATCAAATCATAATGAGTAGGTTTCGTTCACATGACGTCACATCATTAGAAGAATTTAAGAGTAACTATTAACACACGAAACAAACACTGACATAAAGTTCAAAGTCTTCTGTCATAAATAAACAATGTGCCATTATTCAACCCAAAAACACGCGTCTGTTGAAAGGACTTTAAGCCATGAGGCAAGTTTATGGACAGAAACACAACTTATTATAGGCGACGTATAATTATTTAGTTTTGATTTCAACATCTTTTTTCCTCATGTACAACTGAAGCATGTCGTTCAAATGTTGTGCAAATCAAATGACTCAAATATTGGTTGTATTTTTCAGTTTGAGTCTTGTTGGACCATTATTCTTTTCAGAGACCTACTTTATGACTGTACAGTGAAATACACTGTGTTATTGCCTAAATTTTATAAAAATAGTTAAAATAACAACTTGGGGAAACCTGCAAATATTGTAATAGTTGTGTATATGAAGCTTGGGTGTTTCAGATGAACATGTTTTAAACTTGGTTGTCGACTTTCACATAAAGCCTCTTTTCTGTTGCATTTAGTTTTTATTTACAGTTGTACAAAGTTAAACAGCCAGACAATCTGCTGGGGACTTACCGGTTTTTGTTCTGAAGTAAAATAAAGCTTATCTGCATTCAATGTCTGGAGTTGTTGTGTTTTGTTTTGGGCTTTTTTGTTTTGTTTTTTTGGCCAAAAAGATGAAGATAATCTATGATGTTAGGGGCGTGTTTAAACCATGAACATTTGAAAAGACGCAATCTATCATTCCAAAAGTCACAATATAAAACAAAGGACAGCCAGAAGAATCTACTGCGATTTGGTTTTGGAATAGTAACAGGTAAGTTCCCATAATACTCATGTAATATTTAAAGCTGACCAAACCAGTCCAGACAGCTAAATGGGGACAAATACTTGCGTAAAAGTCGTGCGTAAAAGTCGTGCGTAAAGGTGACATTACTTAAACGTTTCTTGTGATTTCTCTCTTTCAGTTTCAGAGATGAGACTGACTTTGGCTGTAGTCTTGGCTCTTCTCCTCAGCTCCAAAAGCGCAGACGCTGTGACCCTCCAGAGCGCGTCACCTCATCCAACAAAGCCCCCTCTCCAAAACCTCTCCAAACACCTCTCCAAACGACTCCGCGGGCTGCCTCCCGCCTGCCATCACTGGACTCATGTCACGCACGGACGGGGCTGTCACCGCGACCACGGAGGAAGTGCTGGAGTCCAGTCAGGAGGCGCTGTACGTCACGGAGCGTCGGTACCTGCGGATGGACTGGTGCAAGACGCAGCCGCTGAAACAAACCATCCGCGAGGAGGGCTGCCTGAGCCGGACCATCATCAACCGCTTCTGCTACGGACAGTGCAACTCCTTCTACATCCCGAGACACGTGTACCAGGACGGGGGAGCCTTCCAGTCCTGCTCCGCCTGTAAACCAAAACCTACAGCACCGTCACCTACACCGTGTGTTCTGCCCCGGTCAGACCCCCAGCACGCGCAAAAAAGAGGGTCCAGAGGGTGAAGCAGTGCCGCTGCAGCTCCGTCAGCGCGGACTAAAGACTCTTGACCTGGTGTGGGGTAAACAGTCAAACTGTGGGGTAATTACGTTTTGTGCCACAGAAGCAGTGTTGAGAATCTTACTTCAAAAATGTACTTAGTTATAGTTACAAGTTACTTCTCCCAAAAAGTAACTGAGTTACCATCTCAGTTACTTTTTTGGGAGAAGTAACTAGTTACTAGGCAAAGTAACTATGCCGTTACTTACTTTGTTTAAAACAATAAAAACACAACAGATGTGAACCTTTACATTTATTTGACTTTAACAGATTGTAATTATATTGTATTTGTTTAAAGTGATTCATGTGACTCCAGCCTGGACACTTCAGTCACATTTAAACATTTGTCCATATCAAATATGTGGCAGTTTGTGTAAAGTTGGAGGAGGCGTCGTGCGTCAGAGCGTCACACGTTATGATCAAAACTCAACTCGGACCCGCTGTCACTGCACGTGTGACAGGACACCATTTCCCATCATAGCTTTAGGCGTTTGTAGTCCATGCAGGCGCCGCAGTCGGTGGAGAGCTGCTGCGCTCGCCTCGCTCAGAAATTGCGGCCGTGTCTCAGTTCACCAAATGCACCATGTCCTGTTCTGTCCTGTTCTGTTGTTCTGTTCTGTTCGAAGTGCGGGTCGAAGTACCGTCCGACTTAAATACCGAGCAGCATGTTCGAGCGGCGCATTTAAGGGACTTTGGTGAACTGAGACACGGCTGCGTCGCCTCGTCTGAGACTCTGATGAAGAGCAGAGTGACTGAAGTATATAGTAACGCGCCACATTTTATTGTCAGTAACGGTAACGGCGTTGGGACGCTGGGAAAAGTAATTAGTTAAATTACTCGTTAGTGAAAAAACAACACGTTAGTAACGCCGCTATTGTTTAACTCTGTTATAGTTTTAAAACTGTTATAGTTTTAACTTTGTTATAGTTTAACTCTGTTATTCCCAACACTGACAGAAGATAAACCTTCTTCTGTTACATAAATGTTTCCTGCTTCTGAAAAGACTTTTGTCTTTCTGTTATGGGACAGTTCAGAGCTGAATCTTAGAGCTGCCACAGGTCATCTTTAACCAGAGCCTCTTTACGCGGTGGTCTGTGTGGTGGTCTGTGTGGTGGTCTGTGGGGTGGTCTGTGGGGTGGTCTGTGGTCTGTGGTGGTCTGTGGTCTGTGGGGTGGTCTGTGGTCTGTGGTGGTCTGTGGTTCAGAGGCTGGAGGAGTTTCCACTGTGGGATTTAAAGTGTAACAATCATTAACACAATAAACAAATGGATAACTCCTTTATTTAAATATTTGATGGTTTTAAGTGTTTTGCACAAAATGAACCTCTGTCAAAACCTTTAATAAAATCACATTTTAAGTTGTCACATGATCGGCTCTGGTGACATGTTTCCTTATTCAAAGTTTTTTGAAGTAAAAACAGGTTTGTTTCCTCTCGGCTCAGTCGCTCTGAGTAAAATAAAACACTTAAAACCTCAGACTGAATCGTGCCACAGTCCAGTGAGACCAGGCGGTTGGGTTTGTGGTCTCCACTTTCTCCTGTGATTCACCGAGAGCTGGGCCTCCTGCAAACCTCACAAACAAACAAACAAACAAACAAACAAACAAACAAACAAACAAACAAACAAACAAACAAACAAACAAACTCACAAACAACCTCACAAACAAACAAACAAACAAACAAACAAACTCACAAACAACCTCACAAACAAACAAAACAACCTCACAAACAAACAAACAACCTCACAAACAAACAACCTCACAAACAAAACAAACAACTCACAAACAAACAAAACAACCTCACAAACAAACAACCTCACAAACAAACAACCTCACAAAACAAACAACCTCACAAACAAACAAACTCACAAACAACAAACTCAAAACAAACAAAACAACCTCACAAACAAACTCAGAAAACAACAAACAACCTCACAAACAAACAACAACCTCACAAACAAAAAAACAACCTCACAAACAAACAAACAAACAAACTCACAAACAACCTCACAAACAAACAACCTCACAAACAAACAACCTCACAAACAAACAACCTCACAAACAAACAAACAACCTCACAAACAAACAAACTCAGAAACAAACAAACAACCTCACAAACAAACAACCTCACAAACAAACAAACAACCTCACAAACAAACAAACAAACAAACAACCTCACAAACAAACAAACAAACTAACAAACAAACAAACTCAGAAACAAACAAACAACCTCACAAACAAACAAACAACCTCACAAACAAACAAACTCAGAAACAAACAAACAACCTCACAAACAAACAACAACCTCACAAACAAACAAACAAACAAACAACCTCACAAACAAACAAACAACCTCACAAACAAACAAACAAACAAACAAACAACCTCACAAACAAACAAACAAACAACCTCACAAACAAACAACAACCTCCCCCACCACCTCCTCCTCCGCCTCCTCCACCTCCTCCTGTGTGTGTTAGTGCGTGTGTGTTTAGTGTCGTGTGTACGTGTCATGTGTGTGTTAGTGTCGTGTGTGTTAGTGTGTGTGTGTTAGTGTGTGTGTGTTAGTGTTGTGTGTGTTAGTGTCGTGTGGTGTTAGTGTCGTGTAGTTAGTGTCGTGTGTGTTAGTGTCGTGTGTGTGTGTGTTAGTGTTAGTGTTGTGTGTTAGTGTCATGTGTGTGTGTCGTGTGTGTTAGTGTCGTGTGTGTGTGTTTAGTGTGTGTGTTGTGTGTGTGTTAGTGTCGTGTGTGTTAGTGTCGTGTGTGTGTTAGTGTCGTGTGTGTGTAGTGTCGTGTGTGTGTGTTAGTGTCGTGTGTGTTAGTGTCGTGTGTGTTAGTGTGTCGTGTGTTTAGTTCATGTGTGTGTGTCATGTGTGTGTTAGTGTCGTGTGTGTTAGTGTCGTGTGTGTTAGTGTCGTGTGTGTGTGTTAGTGTCATGTGTGTGTTAGTGTCGTGTGTGTTAGTGTCGTGTGTGTGTTGTGTCGTGTGTGTGTGTGTGTGTGTGTGTGTTAGTGTCATGTGTGTGTTAGTGTCGTGTGTGTTAGTGTCGTGTGTGTTAGTGTCGTGTGTGTGTTAGTGTCGTGTGTGTTAGTGTCGTGTGTGTGGTAGTGTGTGTGTGTGTTAGTGTCGTGTGTGTTAGTGTCGTGTGTGTTAGTGTCGTGTTTAGTGTGTGTGTGTTAGTGTCATGTGTGTTAGTGTCATGTGTGTGTGTGTGTGTGTGTTAGTGTCGTGTGTGTTAGTGTCGTGTGTGTTTGTGTGTGTGTGTGTGTTAGTGTCGTGTGTGTTAGTGTCATGTGTGTGTTAGTGTCGTGTGTGTTAGTGTCGTGTGTGTTAGTGTCGTGTGTGTGTTAGTGTGTGTGTGTGTGTGTTAGTGTCATGTGTGTGTTAGTGTGTGTGTGTGTTAGTGTCGTGTGTGTGTTAGTGTGTGTGTTGTGTGTGTAGTGTTAGTGTGTGTTAGTGTCGTGTGTGTGTTAGTGTCGTGTGTGTGTTAGTGTCGTGTGTGTGTTGTGTCCCGGTGTGTGTTAGTGTGTCATGTGTGTGTTAGTGTCATGTGTGTGTTAGTGTCTGTGTGTGTGTTAGTGTTAGTGTCGTGTGTGTGTTAGTGTCATGTGTGTGTTAGTGTCATGTGTGTGTTAGTGTCGTGTGTGTGTTGTGTAGGTGTGGTTAGTGTGTGTGTGTTAGTGTCATGTGTGTGTGTGTAGTGTCATGTGTGTGTGTTAGTGTCGTGTGTGTGTGTTAGTGTCGTGTGTGTGTGTAGTGTCGTGTGTGTTGTTAGTGTGTGTGTGTTAGTGTAATGTGTCGTGTGTGTGTGTGTGTGTTAGTGTCGTGTGTGTGTTAGTGTCGTGTGTGTTTAGTGTGTGTGTGTGTGTGTTGTGTGTGTGTGTGTGTTAGTGTCGTGTGTGTGTTAGTGTGTGTGTTAGTGTTAGTGTGTGTGTGTGTGTTAGTGTCGTGTGTGTGTGTAGTGTAGTGTGTGTGTGTTAGTGTCGTGTGTGTTAGTGTCATGTGTGTGTTAGTGTCGTGTGTGTGTTAGTGTCGTGTGTGTGTTAGTGTCGTGTGTGTGTGTTAGTGTCATGTGTGTGTTAGTGTCGTGTGTGTTAGTGTCGTGTGTGTGTTAGTGTCGTGTGTGTTAGTGTCGTGTGTGTTAGTGTCGTGTGTGTGTAGTGTGTGTTAGTGTGTGTGTAGTGTGTGTGTGTGTTAGTGTCGTGTGTGTTAGTGTCATGTGTGTGTTAGTGTTCGTGTGTGTGTGTTAGTGTCAGTGTGTGTTAGTGTCATGTGTGTGTTAGTGTCGTGTGTGTTAGTGTGTGTGTGTGTAGTGTGTGTGTGTGTGGTAAGTGTCGTGTGTGTGTGTGTGTGTGTGTGTGTGTGTAGTGTCGTGTGTGTGTTAGTGTCATGTGTGTGTTAGTGTCATGTGTGTGTTAGTGTCGTGTGTGTTAGTGTCGTGTGTGTTAGTGTCGTGTGTGTTAGTGTCATGTGTGTGTAGTGTCGTGTGTGTAGTGTCGTGTGTGTTAGTGTCGTGTGTGTGTTAGTGTCATGTGTGTGTTAGTGTCGTGTGTGTTAGTGTCGTGTGTGTTAGTGGTTGTGTGTGTTAGTGTCGTGTGTGTGTGTTAGTGTCATGTGTGTGTGTTAGTGTGTGTGTGTGTGTGTTAGTGTGTGTGGTAGTGTAGTGTGTGTGTTAGTGTCATGTGTGTGTTAGTGTCGTGTGTGTTAGTGTCGTGTGTGGTAGTGTCGTGTGTGTGTTAGTGTCATGTGTGTGTAGTGTGTGTGTGTGTGTTAGTGTCGTGTGTGTGTTAGTGTGTCGTGTGTGTGTGTGTGTGTGTGTTAGTGTCATGTGTGTGTTAGTGTCGTGTGGTGTTTAGTGTCGTGTGTGTGTTAGTGTCGTGTGTGTGTTAGTGTCATGTGTGTGTAGTGTCGTGTGTGTTAGTGTCGTGTGTGTGTTAGTGTCGTGGTGTGTGTGTTGTGTAGTGTGTGTGTGTTAGTGTCGTGTGTGTGTTAGTGTCGTGTGTTAGTGTCGTGTGTGTTAGTGTCGTGTGTGTTAGTGTCATGTGTGTGTTAGTGTCGTGTGTGTTAGTGTCGTGTGTGTTAGTGTGTGTGTGTGTTAGTGTCGGTGTGTGTTAGTGTCGTGTGTGTTAGTGTCGTGTGTGTGTTAGTGTCATGTGTGTGTTTAGTGTCGTGTGTGTGTTAGTGTAGTGTGTGTGTTAGTGTCGTGTGTGTGTGTGTAGTGTCAGTGTGTGTGTGTTAGTGTCGTGTGTGTTAGTGTCGTGTGTGTCGTGTGTGTGTAGTGTTAGTGTGTTAGTGTCATGTGGTGTGTTAGTGTCGTGTGTGTGTTAGTGTCAGTGTGTGTGTTTAGTGTCGTGTGTGTTAGTGTCGTGTGTGTGTGTTAGTGTCATGTGTGTGTAGTGTCATGTGTGTGTTAGTGTCGTGTGTGTGTGTTAGTGTATGTGTGTGTTAGTGTCGTGTGTGTGTTAGTGTCGTGTGTGTGTGTAGTGTCGTGTGTGTGTTTAGTGTCGTGTGTGTGTGTTAGTGTCATGTGTGTGTTAGTGTCGTGTGTGTGTTGTGTAGTGTCGTGTGTGTGTTAGTGTCGTGTGTGTGTGTTAGTGTCATGTGTGTGTTAGTGTCGTGTGTGTGTGTTAGTGTCGTGTGTGTGTGTGTCATGTGTGTTAGTGTCATGTGTGTGTGTTAGTGTCGTGTGTGTGTTAGTGTCGTGTGTGTGTTAGTGTCGTGTTGTGTGTTAGTGTCGTGTGTGTGTTAGTGTCATGTGTGTGTTAGTGTCATGTGTGTGTTAGTGTCGTGTGTGTTAGTGTCGTGTGTGTTAGTGTCGTGTGTGTGTTAGTGTCGTGTGTGTTAGTGTCGTGTGTGTTAGTGTCGTGTGTGTTAGTGTCGTGTGTGTGTGTTAGTGTCGTGTGTGTGTTAGTGTCATGTGTGTGTGTTAGTGTCATGTGTGTGTTAGTGTCGTGTGTGTGTTAGTGTCGTGTGTGTGTTAGTGTCGTGTGTGTGTTAGTGTCGTGTGTGTTAGTGTCGTGTGTGTTAGTGTCGTGTGTGTGTGTTAGTGTCGTGTGTGTTAGTGTCATGTGTGTGTTAGTGTCGTGTGTGTCAGTGTGTGTGTGTGTGTGTGTAGTGTGTGTTAGTGTGTGTGTGTTAGTGTCGTGTGTGTTAGTGTCGTGTGTGTTAGTGTCATGTGTGTTAGTGTCATGTGTGTGTTAGTGTCGTGTGTGTCAGTGTTGTATGTGGTAGTGTCGTGTGTGTGTTAGTGTTGTGTGTGTTAGTGTCATGTGTGTGTTAGTGTCATGTGTGTGTTCGTGTCATGTGTGTGTTAGTGTCGTGTGTGTTAGTGTCATGTGTGTTAGTGTCATGTGTGTGTTAGTGTCGTGTGTGTCAGTGTTGTATGTGTTAGTGTCGTGTGTGTTAGTGTCATGTGTGTGTTAGTGTCATGTGTGTGTTAGTGTCATGTGTGTGTTAGTGTCATGTGTGTGTGTGTATGTGTGTTAGTGTCATGTGTGTGTTAGTGTGTGTGTGTGTGTTAGTGTCGTGTGTGTGTTAGTGTCGTGTGTGTTAGTGTCGTGTGTGTTAGTGTCATGTGTGTGTTAGTGTGTGTGTGTGTCAGTGTGTGTATGTGTTAGTGTCGTGTGTGTGTGTTAGTGTCATGTGTGTGTGTTAGTGTCGTGTGTGTTAGTGTCGTGTGTGTGTTAGTGTCGTGTGTGTTAGTGTCATGTGTGTGTGTTAGTGTCGTGTGTGTTAGTGTCATGTGTGTGTTAGTGTCGTGTGTGTTAGTGTCGTGTGTGTGTGTAGTGTCGTGTGTGTCAGTGTGTGTGTGTGTGTGTGTGTAGTGTTATGTGTGTGTGTTTAGTGTCGTGTGTGTGTTAGTGTCGTGTGTGTTAGTGTCGTGTGTGTGTTAGTGTCATGTGTGTGTTAGTGTCGTGTGTGTCAGTGTTGTATGTGTGTTTAGTGTCCGTGTGTGTGTTAGTGTGGTGTTTGTGTGTGTGTTAGTGTCGTGTGTGTTAGTGTGTGTGTGTGTTAGTGTCGTGTGTGTTAGTGTCAGTGTGTGCGTGTGTGTGTTCGTGTCGTGTGTGTTAGTGTCATGTGTGTGTTAGTGTCGTGTGTGTTAGTGTCATGTGTGTGTTAGTGTCGTTGTGGTCAGTGTTGTGTGTGTGTGTTAGTGTCATGTGTGTGTGTTAGTGTCGTGTGTGTGTGTTAGTGTCATGTGTGTGTGTTAGTGTCGTGTGTGTTAGTGTGTCGTGTTAGTGTCGTGTGTGTTAGTGTCATGTGTGTGTGTAGTGTCGTGTGTGGTGTTAGTGTCATGTGTGGTGTGTTAGTGTCGTGTGTGTTAGTGTCGTGTGTGTGTTAGTGTCATGTGTGTGTGTTAGTGTCGTGTGTGTTGTGTCGTGTTAGTGTCGTGTGTGTTAGTGTCATGTGTGTGTTAGTGTCGTGTGTGTGTTAGTGTCGTGTGTGTGTTAGTGTAGTGTGTGTTAGTGTCGTGTGTGTGTTAGTGTCGTGTGTGTTAGTGTCGTGTGTGTGTGTGTTAGTGTCATGTGTGTGTTAGTGTATGTGTGTGTGTAGTGTCGTGTGTGTTAGTAGTCGTGTGTGTGTGTGTTAGTGTCGTGTGTGTTAGTGTCGTTGTGTGTTAGTGTCGTGTGTGTGTTAGTGTCGTGTGTGTGTAGTGTCGTGTGTGTTAGTGTCGTGTGTGTTAGTGTCATGTGTGTGTTAGTGTCATGTGTGTGTTAGTGTCATGTTTGGTGTGTTAGTGTCGTGTGTGTGTTTAGTGTCGTGTGTGGTTAGTTAGTGTCGTGTGTTAGTGTCATGTGTGTGTTAGTGTCGTGTGGTGTTAGTGTCGTGTGTGTTAGTGTCATGTGTGTGTTAGTGTCGTGTGTGTCAGTGTTGTATGTGTTAGTGTCGTGTGTGTTAGTGTTGTGTGTGTTAGTGTCATGTGTGTGTTAGTGTGTGTGTGTGTTAGTGTCATGTGTTAGTGTCATGTGTGTGTTAGTGTTGTGTGTGTGTCAGTGTTGTTAGTGTGTGTTAGTGTCGTGTGTGTTAGTGTTGTGTGTGTTAGTGTCATGTGTGTGTTAGTGTCATGTGTGTGTTAGTGTCATGTGGTGTGTTAGTGTCGTGTGTGTTAGTGTCATGTGTGTGTTAGTGTCATGTGTTGTTAGTGTCGTGTGTAGTGTAGTGTGTGTGTGTGTGTGTTAGTGTGTGTGTGTGTTAGTGTCATGTGTGTGTGTCATGTGTGTGTGTTAGTGTCGTGTGTGTCAGTGGTGTATGTGTTAGTGTGTGTGTGTTAGTGTCATGTGTGTGTTAGTGTCATGTGTGTGTTAGTGTCATGTGTGTGTTAGTGTGTCGTGTTGTTAGTGTCATGTGTGTGTAGTTAGTGTCGTGTGTGTAGTGTGTTGTGTGTTAGTGTCGTGTGTGTGTGTGTAGTGTGTTTGTTGTGTGTGTTAGTGTCATGTGTGTGTTAGTGTCATGTGTGTGTTAGTGTCGTGTGTGTTAGTGTCGTGTGTGTTAGTGTCGTGTGTGTTAGTGTCATGTGTGTTAGTGTCATGTGTGTTAGTGTCATGTATGTGTTAGTGTTGTGTGTGTGTGTGTTAGTGTCGTGTGTGTTAGTGTCATGTGTGTGTTAGTGTCATTGTGTGTGTGTTAGTGTCGTGTGTGTCAGTGTTGTATGTGTTAGTGTCGTGTGTGTTAGTGTTGTGTGTGTTAGTGTCATGTGTGTGTTAGTGTCGTGTGTGTTAGTGTCATGTGTGTTAGTGTCATGTGTGTGTTAGTGTCGTGTGTGTCAGTGTTGTATGTGTTAGTGTCGTGTGTGTTAGTGTTGTGTGTGTTAGTGTCATGTGTGTGTTAGTGTCATGTGTGTGTTAGTGTCATGTGTGTGTTAGTGTCGTGTGTGTGTTAGTGTCATGTGTGTTAGTGTCAGTGTGTTAGTGTGTTAGTGTCGTGTGTGTTAGTGTCGTGTGTGTGTTAGTGTCGTGTGTGTAGTGTCATGTGTGTTAGTGTCATGTGTGTGTGTTAGTGTCGTGTGTGTCAGTGTTGTATGTGTTAGTGTGTGTGTGTTAGTGTTGTGTGTGTTAGTGTCATGTGTGTGTTAGTGTCATGTGTGTGTTAGTGTCGTGGTGTGTTAGTGTCATGTGTGTGTGTGTAGTGTCATGTGTGTGTAGTGTGTGTGTTAGTGTCGTGTGTGTTAGTGTCCTGTGTGGGTTAGTGTCATGTGTGTGTGTTAGTGTCATGTGTGTGTTAGTGTCATGTGTGTTAGTGTCATGTGTGTTAGTGTCATGTGTGTGTTAGTGTCATGTGTGTTAGTGTCGTGTGTGTTAGTGTCGTGTGTGTTAGTGTCGTGTGTGTTAGTGTCGTGTGTGTGTTAGTGTCGTGTGTGTTAGTGTCATGTGTGTTAGTGTCATGTGTGTGTTAGTGTCAGTGTGTTAGTGTCATGTGTGTTAGTGTCGTGTGTGTAGTGTCATGTGTGTGTTGTAGTGTGTGTGTGTTTGTTTAGTGTAGTGTGTGTGTGTTAGTGTCATGTGTGTGTGTGTGTTAGTGTGTGTGTTAGTGTCGTGTGTGTTAGTGTCGTGTGTGTGTTAGTGTCAGTGTGTGTGTTAGTGTCGTGTGTTTAGTGTCGTGTGTGTTAGTGTCGTGTGTGTGTTAGTGGTGTGTGTGTTAGTGTCGTGTGTGTTAGTGTCATGTGTGTGTTAGTGTCGTGTGTGTTAGTGTCGTGTGTGTTAGTGTCGTGTGTGTTAGTGTCGTGTGTGTTAGTGTCGTGTGTGTGTTAGTGTCGTGTGTGTGTTAGTGTCGTGTGTGTGTTAGTGTCGTGTGAGTTAGTGTCGTGTGTGTGTGTTAGTGTCATGTGTGTGTTAGTGTCGTGTGTGTTTAGTGTCATGTGTGTGTTAGTTAGTGTCGTGTGTGTGTTAGTGTCGTGTGTGTTAGTGTCGTGTGTGTGTTAGTGTCATGTGTGTGTTAGTGTCATGTGTGTGTGTGTCGTGTGTGTTAGTGTTGTATGTGTTAGTGTCATGTGTGTGTAGTGTCGTGTGTGTTAGTGTCATGTGTGTGTTAGTGTCATGTGTGTTGTGTCGTGTGTTAGTGTTGTATGTGTTAGTGTCATGTATGTGTTAGTGTTGTGTGTGTGTTAGTGTCATGTGTGTGTTAGTGTCATGTGTGTGTTAGTGTCGTGTGTGTGTTAGTGTCATGTGTGTGTTAGTGTCGTGTGTGTGTTTAGTGTGTCGTGTGTGTTAGTGTGTGTGTGTGTGTTAGTGTCATGTGTGTGTTAGTGTCATGTGTGTGTTAGTGTCGTGTGTGTGTTAGTGTCATGTGTGTGTTAGTGTCGTGTGTGTGTTAGTGTCGTGTGTGTTAGTGTCATGTGTGTGTTAGTGTCATGTTGTGTTGTGTCATGTGTGTGTTAGTGTCATGTGTGTGTTAGTGTCATGTGTGTGTTAGTGTCGTGTGTGTTAGTGTCATGTGTGTGTTAGTGTCATGTGTGTGTTAGTGTCATGTGTGTGTTAGTGTCATGTGTGTGTTAGTGTCATATGTGTTAGTGTCGTGTGTGTGTGTTAGTGTCATGTGTGTGTTAGTGTTGTATGTGTTAGTGTTGTATGTGTTAGTGTCGTATGTGTTAGTGTCATGTGTGTTAGTGTCATGTGTGTGTTAGTGTCATGTGTGTGTTAGTGTTGTATGTGTTAGTGTTGTATGTGTTAGTGTCGTATGTGTTAGTGTCATGTGTGTGTTAGTGTCATGTGTGTGTGTTAGTGTCGTGTTAGTGTCATGTGTGTGTGTGTTAGTGTCATGTGTGTGTGTGTTAGTGTCATGTGTGTTAGTGTCATGTGTGTGTTAGTGTCGTGTTCGTGTCGTGGTTGTGTAGAGCTGAATGTGGATGTTAAATCTCACTGTGGGGAGGCTGGAGATGAACAGAACAGAAGCTTGTGAACATCTGAAGGGCGACTCTGATTTCTGCTGAGAGCCAGAACATGGATGATTCACTAAACTTAATCATGTCAGAAAATGCAGAGAGACACCGGAGCAGGTGGATCAGCCGAATCTCCCAGGCCTCAGTGGAGCCACAGGAGCCGCAGATCCCAGACTGATGGAGCTGATTACACACAGGAAGTGTCGTCTTTGTGCTGGCGACAGGGGCACAATGAAACTGATACACGAGCAGATCTGATACAGGCAGGATTAAGACTGAGTGAGGCGCCAGGGCCGTCTGTCCCACAGGCAACGGAGAGTGAGCAGAGTGAGCAGAGTGAGCAGAGTGAGCAGAGTGAGCAGAGTGAGCAGAGAGTCAACGGAGAGTCAACGGAGAGTGAGCAGAGTGAGCAGAGTGAGCAGAGTGAACAGAGTGAACTGAGAGTCAACGGAGAGAGTCAACGGAGAGTGAGCAGAGTGAACCGAGAGAGAACAGAGAGTGTGAACTGAGAGTCACGGAGAGTGAACAGAGTGTGAACGAGAGTGAACATGAGAGTCAACGGAGAGTGAGCAGAGTGAACTGAGAGTGAACTGAGAGTGAGCAGTGAGCAGAGTGAGCAGAGAGAGCAGAGTCAGAACTGAGAGTCAACGGAGAGTCAACGGAGAGTCAACGGAGAGTGAACAGAGTGAACTGAGTGAACAGAGAGTGAACTGAGAGTCAACGGAGAGTGAGCAGAGTGAACAGAGAGTCAACTGAGAGTGAACAGAGTGAACAGAGAGTGAACTGAGAGTGAACAGAGAGTGAACAGAGAGTGAACTGAGAGTCAACTGAGAGTGAACAGAGTGAACTGAGAGTGAACTGAGAGTGAACAGAGTGAACAGAGAGTGAACTGAGAGTGAACAGAGAGTGAACAGAGAGTGAACAGAGAGTGAACTGAGAGTCAACGGAGAGTGAGCAGAGTGAACAGAGAGTCAACTGAGAGTGAACAGAGTGAACAGAGAGTGAACTGAGAGTGAACAGAGAGTGAGCAGAGTGAACTGAGAGTGAACAGAGAGTGAACAGAGAGTGAACAGAGAGTCAACTGAGAGTCAACTGAGAGTGAACAGAGAGTGAACAGAGAGTGAACAGAGAGTGAACAGAGAGTCAACTGAGAGTCAACTGAGAGTGAACAGAGTGAACTGAGAGTCAACGGAGAGTCAACGGAGAGTCAACGGAGAGTGAGCAGAGTGAACAGAGTGTGAACTGAGAGTCAACTGAGAGTCAACGGAGAGTGAGCAGAGTGAGCAGAGAGTGAACAGAGAGTCAACAGAGTGAACAGAGAGTGAACAGAGAGTCAGCAGAGAGTGAACAGAGTGAACAGAGTGAACAGAGAGTGAACAGAGTGAACAGAGAGTGAACAGAGAGTGAACAGAGAGTCAACTGAGAGTCAACTGAGAGTCAACTGAGAGTGAACAGAGTGAACAGAGTGAACAGAGAGTGTGCAACAGAGGCACACACACAAGTACACACAACAGTACACACTAACAGTACACACCAACAGTATACACACACAAGTACACACAACAGTACACACTAACAGTACACACAAGTACACACAACAGTACACACACAACAGTACACACACAAGTACACACAACAGTACACACACAAGTACAAAGTGAATAATAGTAAATAGGAAGTAAAGTATGTTAAATTTAAGTAATAATGACAGAGGGGGTGGGATTAAATAAGTTTTCTTCTTCTCACTCCTTTTTGGGCAATCGGAGACATCGGAGATACACTTTTTTATGTGTTTTTGCTTGTCTGTTTGTGTTTCTTTTTCTTTTTCTCTTGTATCATTGTGTTGATTGATCGTGGCTGCCTATGTAAAGAGAAAAGATGTCCATTTGCCCAAGACAAATAATAATTAAAAAATAAAAAATACACATGGACATGACATGGAGTTGTACATTTACCTCAGGCTCACGTTTTTTTCTCTTTGGTGAAGTTTGAGGGAAACTCTGGAGAAATATTGTCTTTTTTCAGTGACGTCTCAGGAGCAGCTTCCTCAGAATATCCTGGACAAATATCCCCAACAAAACATCGCCACTGATGAAAGGACGGTGGCCCCAAAGGCACAAAACTGCAATAAAGCAAAATGTGAATCACAACCCTTCAAGTTCAAACTCTGTGTGAGCAGATAGTGACTGTGACGTCCCAGTGTAAATGGAAAAGTTCCACTGAGGACAGTCTCCATGGACACGGGACGTGTCTGTGACGCAGTGTCTCATCAGGAGCTGCGTCTGTGGCACCAACAGAGTCGTTTTTCTTTTGTTCATGTTTCACCAAAAATATACGTTTTTGTTCAGATTCTATAACTTGTTTCATGACCAGTTCTATGAAAGTCCTCCAGGGTCTAGAACAGGAGGAAATGTTCTGACACTCGGGCCACGGTGGGTCTAAAATGTGACAGGGGGCGGGGCCAGGATATATATGTAAATATGTTTATATGACACTACAGATTTGACCTGTGACATGCAGCAAAGCCTGAATATGTGAGGATCATTGTACAAACTGCTTTCCAAATTAATTCAATTGATAATTACATTTCAGTTAGATAATAAACACAGCAGACAAACATTAATAAGCCCGAAGGGCCGTGTGTGGCCCCTGGGCCGGAGTTTGCCCCACGTTTGGTATAAAGCAAAAAAGAAAACTGTCTTTTGTCCAGTTGACATGTTATATACAGCTTAAAAATTATATATTTCATTACGTTTTATCGCCAAACAGACACAATACAATATGGCTGAAATCAGGTTTTAATTCAAATTACAACTAAACTAAATACGACAATGCAATGAGAAGCCACACAAAAGACACAAAAGACACAAAAGACAGTGGAGATGCTCTGCTGCTCAGTGAGTCTCTGAGGCTGCAGCCCAGGTCACCACAGGGTAAAGTCCTGAAAGAGAGAGACAATCCTCCCTCTAGAGGAAACAGAACATGAGTCCTTCTTCTTCTAAGGAAACAGAACATGAGTCCTTCCTCTAGAGGAAACAGAACATGAGTCCTTCTTCTTCTAGAGGAAACAGAACATGAGTCCTTTCTCTAGAGGAAACAGAACATGAGTCCTTCTTCTAGAGGAAACAGAACATGAGTCCTTCTTCTTCTAGAGGAAACAGAACATGAGTCCTTCTTCTTCTAGAGGAAACAGAACATGAGTCCTTCTTCTAGAGGAAACAGAACATGAGTCCTTCTTCTAGAGGAAACAGAACATGAGTCCTTCTTCTTCTAGAGGAAACAGAACATGAGTCCTTCTTCTAGAGTTAGTTAGTTCTAGAGAGTCTAGTTATATCCAAGATGGCGCCACGTACGGTCGCCCTGGTGATTTCGTGCGCATTTCTTTTCTGGTTTTTGTGTGTTAATCGGTGTCTGCTCTTACACCCCTGAAGAGCTCCTAAACATCAGAGCAACAACTCCTGCTGACCTACTGCCAGTTTTTTTTTAGTGCCGGCAGTAGATTTAGTTCACTTTTTAGCCAAAAGAGTGAGAAAGAAAAAAGAGGGAAGCGAGCAGGGGCCTTGGTGCGCCTCCGGAGACGCGGCGCCCGCACGCCCTTACCTGGGATTTTCCTCTCCGTTCGCTCACTCTGCAATAAAACAGACGAACTGGCGCTGCTGATGAGGAGAAAACAGGGACTTTTCTTCCTCTTGCGTCTTGTGCTTCACGGAGACGTGGCTCAACGAGCGTATCCCGGACTGTGCGCTTCACCTGGAGGGATTCAGCTCCTCCACACGGACAGACACAACGGGGACTCTCCGGGGGAAAGACGAAAGGTGGAGGTGTCTGTTTCTACATCAACAACGCCCGGTGGATGTGACTGTGATCTCCCACACTGCTCTCCCGCCGTGGAATATCTCTTCATTAACTGTAAACCTTTCTATTCTCCACGTGAGTTCGCTTCATTCATCCTGGAGCTGTTTACATCCCACCGACACGAGGCCCAGCGCCGACATGAGGCCCAGCGCCGACACGAGGCCCAGCGCCGACACGAGGCCCAGCGGCGCTCGCGGATGAGATTCTGAACATGGAGCGAACCTTCCCGGACTCTTGACTCATCATCCTGGGGGATTTTAATAAAGCAAATCTGAGCCAGGAACTACCCAAGTACAAACAGTTTATTAAATGCCCGACGAGAGAGAGCAGAAGACGCTGGATCATTGTTACACAACGGTCAGCGGCGCTTACAGAGCCGAGCCTCGTGCTGCTCTGGGATTCTCTGACCACGACATGATTCACCTCATCCCTGCTACAAACAACGGCTGAAGCTCTCCAAACCTGCTGTGAGGACTTCTAAGAAGTGGACCAGTGAGGCTGTGGAGGAGCTTCGCTCCTGTTTGGACTTTACAGACTGGGACGTGTTCAGGGGCCACAGTTTGGATGAGGACACAGACACTGTGACGTCATACATACAGTTCTGTGAGGACAGTATCATCCCATCACGTACCAGGGTGACTTTTAACAACGACAAACCCTGGTTCACTCCCAGACTGAGGCATTTAAGGAGGGAAAAGGAGAGGGCGTACAAGGCAGAAGATCGTGAGGGCTACAGGCGTTGTAAGTATGCTTTTAGCAAAGAGGTGGAAAAGGCTAAAGCGAAGTACAATACACGTCTGAGGCAGCATTTCTCCACCAACGACTCGGCTTCCGTCTGGAGAGGGCTTAGGCAAATCACCAACTACAAGCCCAAAGCCCCTCCCGTGGTGGACAATAAAACAACTTGCAGAACAGCTGAACGGCTTTTATGCAAGGTTTGATGTCCCACACCCCTCCCCCACCTCCATCACCACCATGGACATCACAGCCGAACCCACCTCAGACCCCTCCTCCGCCCCCACTGCCTTCACAGTTTTGGAGCGGGACGTGACAAAGCTTTTCAAGAAGCAAAACCCCCGCAAAGCCCCGGGCCCGGACGGTGTCTCTCCTTCCACCCTTAGACACTGTGCTGAGGAGCTGGCTCCTGTCTTCACAGACATCTTTAACACCTCCCTGGAGTCATGTCACGTCCCAACCTGCTTCAAGCTGTCCACCATTGTCCCCGTCCCCAAGAAGCCCAGGATCACTGGACTTAATGACTACAGACCTGTGGCGCTGACGTCTGCAGTCATGAAGTCATTTGAGCGCCTGGTCCTGCACCACCTCAAGTCCCTCACCTCCCCCCTCCTGGACCCTCTGCAGTTCGCCTACAGAGCCAATCGGTCTGTGGACGACGCCATTAACCTGGCCCTTCACTTCATCCTCCAGCATCTGGACTCCCCGGGAACCTACGCCAGGATCCTGTTTGTGGACTTCAGCTCTGCGTTCAACACCATCCTCCCTGCTCTGCTCCAGGACAAGCTCGCTCAGCTCAACGTGCCTGACTCCACCTGCAGGTGGAGCACTGACTTCCTGACGGACAGGAGGCAGCGTGTGCGGCTGGGGAAGAATGTCTCGGACACTCGGACAATCAGCACAGGATCTCCACAGGGCTGTGTACTTTCTCCTCTGCTCTTCTCCCTGTTCACCAACTGCTGCACCTCCAGCCACGACTCCGTCAAACTGGTCAAGTTTGCGGATGACACCACCCTCATCGGGCTCATCTCGGACGGGGATGAGTCTGTCTACAGGAGGGAGGTGGATCGGCTGGTGTCCTGGTGCAGCAGCAACAACCTGGAGCTCAACGCCCAGAAGACAGTGGAGATGATTGTGGACTTCAGGAAAGTCACAGCCCCCCTGCCTCCCCCTCGCCTTGACCGACTCCCCCATCACCACCGTGGACTCTTTCCGCTTCCTGGGCCCCTGCATCACCCAGGACCTCAAGTGGGAGCCGACCATCAGCTCCTCATCAAGAAAGCCCAGCAGAGGATGTACTTCCTGCGGCAGCTGAGAAAAGCCAAGCTGCCGGTCCAGATGATGGTGCAGTTCTACATGGCCATCACGGTCCGTCCTCACCTCCTCCATCACTGTGTGGTTCTCTGGGGCCACAGGGACAGACAGAGACTGCAGCACATTGTGCTCTGCTGAGAAGGTGATTGGCTGCAGCCTCCATCTCTCCAGGACCTGTACGCCTCCAGGACTCGGGTGGAGCAGGTCGTATAGCAGCTGACACTTCTCACCCTGGACATGGACTATTTGAGCCACTTCCCTCTGGCAGGAGGCTACGGTCCATCAGGACCAGAACCTCTCGTCATAAGAACAGTTTCTTCCCCTCTGCTGTTTCCCTCATGAACACTTCTTAAACCTGCACTAAAAACTGGACATTTCATAACACTGGTCACTTTAATAACCCATGTTGCACTGTTGTTGTTGTTTTGATGCCACTATTGTATATATTTCTACTATTGTATATATTTCTACCTCCTGCCTGCCCTTATTTGTATTTATTTAGTGTGTTTTTTTTTGTGTGTGTGTGTGTGTGTTGTATGTCGCACTTTATCACCGAAGTAAGTTCCTAGTCTGTGAGCTCTGCTCACGGACAATGGCAATAAAACTTATTCTGATTCTGATAGAGGAAACAGAACATGAGTCCTTCTTCTAGAGCAGGGGAGTCAAACTCAAATTCACAGAGGACAAAATGAAAAACTGGGATCAAGTCGTGGGCCAAACTAAATATTTATTGAAATATTTATCTGCATATTTTCTTTTCTTTTGAGTATGTAATGTTAAACCTTTTCTTATTAAAATAAATGTTTAATAATAGTTTTGCTTAAAGTTTGTTCTGGATTCAGAGTTTAACAAATGAGAAACACATTTTTAAATAAATGATATGTCTAAATAATATCTGTAGCTTTTGAGCTCCTTTAAAATGTAAATATCAAAAATAACTTGCTTCAATGAAAATCCAATTTTTCAACTATGAACAGTCCAAAGACAAAGAAAACATTCACCCAGTGTCAGTTTGCTGTGATTTACTCTGACGCACATGGTCCAAAGGAGATACCTGGCATCTCTTTTTAGATGCAAGTTCATCAAAGTCTGGGGTCAGGCTCTGAGCTGAGGAAATCCTTAGGACTGAATGAAGGTGTTTGTCAGTGAGACGACTCCTGTGTGGTGTTTTGTTCATCTTCATCAAAGAGAAGAGTTGTTCGCATAGATATGTGCTGCATAGAGCATTTGAGCAGCTTGTGCACGGAGTTGTGGCAGTGTGTGAAGAAGGAACTGTGGGAACTGTGCCGCACCACCAAACTTTGACTTGAGCGAGTCACTGGACCTCAATCTGCTCCATTTGGAGGCTGGTTGGTGCGCTCGTCACGTCAACCGCAAACGAATTGCTGAGTAGTTCAAATCTGCATTTCTGGGCTTCAGAGTCCGCACATCGCCAGGAAAACTCCGCACTGAGTACACTTAGTTTTTGAGCAAACTCTGCAATGGGCAGCACGGCGGTCTGTCCATCCATCCATGTTCTTCCTCTTATCCGGGGCCGGGTCGCGGGGGCAGCAGTCTAAGCAGGGACTCTCAGACTTCCCTCACCCCAGACACGTCCTCCAGCTCCCAGGCCAGCCGAGAGACAAAGTCCCTCCAGCGTGTCCTGGGTCTTCCCCGGGGCCTCCTCCTGCGGAGGAAACTCATTTCGGCCACTTGTATCCGCGATCTTCTCCTTTTGGAGTCATGACCGTTCTGTAAGGTTTGTCTCCTGTGTGTGTTCTCATGTGTCTTATGAGATTACTCTTTTCAGTAAATGCTTTCTCACAGACAGAACAGCAGTAAGGTTTGTCTCCTGTGTGTGTTCTCATGTGATACGTGAGATGACTCTTTTTAATAAATGCTTTCTCACAGACAGAACAGCTGTAAGGTTTCTCCCCTCTGTGAACTATAAAGTGTCTTATTAAATTGTGTTTTAAGCCAAATCTCTTTTTAGTAACAGAGCACGGGTGTTTCTTCCCTGCAGCTCCTTCGGCTGTTCCTGACACGTCCCCATTGTCCACAGTGGCTCTGGTCTCTGGTGCAGACTTGTATTTGGGGGATAGACTTGAGTTTGGTGCAGTGATGCTTTTGGTTCTGGTCTGGACTTGGTTGTAGCGGTCTCCATCTGCCTCTGTCTCCATCTGTGCACCTGAAAAGCCGACTGGAGCACGCCAGTCTTCATCACTGTCAGTGTCAGAAGAGTGCTCCGTCTCTCCCTCAGTCTCAGAGTGGACCTGTGTCTCTGAGCTGATGTCCTCTCCCTGTGTGTCCTCTCTGTGGACCTGTATCTCTGAGCTGATGTCCTCTCCCTGTGTGTCCTCTCTGTGATCAGTTTCTTGTCGTTGAAGCAGTGAGGACTCTTCTGTCTTCACACAGCCATCATTGGACTCAGGGACAGACCTGAAGAAAAAGTCAGTGTCAACTGTTCAGCCCTAAGACGCCACTGCTGTTGTGATTTTGGGCTTTACAAAAAATTTAATTGAATTGACAGTTAACATGTACAGTTTAAACTTGTTAAAAAGGGGGATGTGATGTATTGAAGTTAGAACAGACAGGCACCCGTAGGTCCAGGATAAGGCACGTGTGTGTGGTGAGCGGGAGTGTGTGACATGGACCACATTAAAAACCTGTTCTTAAAAATGATCACTCGTCAAGAGTCCTGAACATAACGTGTGTAGCTTGGACAGACTTACCGACTCTGTTCAGCACGACTCTCGGGCTCAGCGCAGAGCCGAGTCCAGGAGCCGTAGTTTCCTCTCGTTCTCCTGTTTGGATCGACACAGTTCGTCTTCATACTCGGCTATGATTCTTTCAAACTGCACAGATGTGTCTTCATGAGCCGCAGTCAGCCGCTCCACCAAAGCTCTCAGCCTTTGGACTCTAGACATTTTACTAACCGTTTAATTTTGTCACTTCTTCTGTATTTTGTCACTTTTCGCGCTCCTCGCTGTGGCCGTGCGGTGTGTTGCTGCCGCGCACTGGTCGCCCGTGGTACTGCAGTAGAGGGAAGCTACAATCTGCAACTGGACATTATTATTGATATAGAGTCTAGAGGAGCAGAACATGAAAACGTGCCTCTGAAAAGAGTTTTGCCAAAATGCTGATCTTTAGGAACCTGAATATGAACCGTTCCTGTGCAGAATTTTGAGTCATGTAGTTTCTTCTGTTCAATATGACTTTATATCATAAACTTGATAATATACATGTAATAAAATAAATATCACAGATTGTTCCCATATCCTTTATTAAAACATTGTAAATCTCTCTACACATAAACTCTAGAATAAAGACAAAATCCCAGGTGCAAAAAGTTGTGCTAAAACATCATTTGATTCTCACACTTGAAACAATCATGTATCTATTTAAATATCACATAAATGTACAAAAACAGTTGGTATGAGCAGGTCTGGGGGATACTTGAGTGTTTTCTTCCTGAGGTGTTAAACAGACGACAGGTTGACTTCCTTTTGGCGCAGCCGCTGTTTCTGTTCAGACAAAGACATTTGTGTTTAAACCCCGTCGCTGTGGTTAAACCTCACACTGAACAGTTCCACAGGTTGCAGTTACCAGGCTGTTTGGGTTGATCTTTCTGGTCTCCACTTTCTTCTCTCCTGTGATCCTCTTCACCGAGAGCTGGGCCTCCTTCAACCTCAGAAACAAACAGACACAAAATGACATAAAACAGGAGCTTTACGCTGTGATCGTGTTACTCTGACGTTATTGATCAAGTCGAGTCAAATATTTATGTTTCTAATTATTGAAAAGTACTTGTGGTGACTGTTTATCATAGTTTTACACCAGTCAATCTGAACTGCAAAAGCTAAAAAGTACTCGTTAACATGAAACTTGATGACATCACAAGGTGGAACAGAGCGTTTTGAGCTTTGGAGATGTAGACAAACAAATAATAAAGTGATACTCAAACATGTGAATGAAACAAAACAGCTGCAGACGTGTTTTTGACATAAAGCTCAGTCCATGTTGTGTAATATGAGACTTTAAGAAGCCTGTGTCGTGTCGTTACCTCTGTTTGGAGATGGTTTTGCTCTCCCTCTTCCAGCGCACTTTGAAATCAGCACAAAACTCAAACCAGAGCATGAAGAAGTAGCTGGTGGTCACCTCCTTGTCTCCTGCTTTGGGCTGAACTCCAAAGTAAAGCACCAAATCCTGGAAACTGAACAAACACAAGAACATCGGGACTCCTCAGGTTTATTTCACATGATGATCTGGGTCTGTACTCATTTGTCTTCTGCATTTTCCCTCTGTGTTATGTTTTTATTATGGTTTTATTAAACTAAATCGTTTAATGCATCATGTTTCAACAAATAAAAACATGTCCAACCTTTTCTCAGTCGTCGTGAGCTGATAGGAGGCTTCAGTCTGCTCCTTCCTCGCTGCAGAATCACAAGAAAAACACAACAGTTAGAACAATAACCATGAAGCTCTTCACTTAACTGTGGAGAGTCCCGTAAAAAAAAGTTATGTGGTGGAAATTCACACCGTGTAGAGTTGAATAAATGAAATAATGCCGCGTGTGTCTGCCTCTGAAAATGACCTTTGCTGTAAGAAATAAAAAAGAGTCTAAACCCACGATACCCCATGAAACTGTTCTAAATCTACAATACTGCTCAAAACTATGATCTGCAATAAATAAAGAGCAAAATGAAACACTTTAGAGTCATAAAAGTTATTAATTCAACCTTTTAAACCTTTTTTTACAGCCAGAAATGTGACATTAGTGCAAAGAAAAAGTCCACACGAGAAATACTGACCCCAAAATACATAGTTCCAGCTTCATATACTGAAAATATATTGTTATAGTGATTATTGTGACAGGTAAATGTGTAAATACAACTGTCAGAATCCACAGACCCGGAGAACGTCTCTTTGAATTCATCCAAATACTGAATCAGACAGAATATTTACTCACCACTGAGAACAAACGCCTCCATCTTGTCTTTAAACGGCTGCAGATGCTCCTCTGGGGAATCGCTGCAGACACTGTGGATGTTTTTCTCACACTCTGAAAAACATGTGCACAGATTTATTTATTGTAATATCTGTGTTGTATTTGGGTTGTTCTTGTGTCTAAAGGTGTTTGTGACCAGGCCTCACAGTGACAGTTTTGTGTCAGCTCGATCTCCGTCTTATTGCCACAGGCGTCTCTCAAATCCTCCAACATCATGACGTCAATTTATATTATAGTTACATTATAGTGGTTTGTTTCTCTGATCTTCCCGTGTGTCTCTGAGCACCACCAGACTGACCTTTTCATTCACTCCTAACCCCACCTTCACTGTGTCTAAACTGTTTGTGTCAGTGCTTCTTATTCTTCTTATTTAAATGTAGGTTTCCATCATTCTAAGCCGGATGCCCTACCAGCTGCAGCCTCTGTGACATAATCTGATGTTGGTAAAGTGTCATTCAGTTCAGTCATAATCAAGATAAATAACTATTAAAAAAAACAAATTATACAACTTAAATCTGACAAAACGCTGAGGCACGACCACTGTATGGACCTGGACCACACTGGAGCCACAGCAGAGGGCCACAGGAGAGGGCCCCAAGAGAGGGCCACAGCAGAGGGCCACACTGGAGCCACAGCAGAGGGCCCCAGATTCCACAGAGGAAGTGTCGTCTTTGTGCTGTGACACGGGGCAGATCTGATGGACTCAGGATTGAGACTGAGTGAGGCGCCGGGCCGGTCTGTCCGAGAGTCGGACCGTAGCCTCAGTAGAGTGGGACTCAGGGAGTACGTACTTGTAAGGTCTCGGGCCAACAGTCTCAGGTCTTTGTGGAGCTCCTCAAACTTCACCTGAGCTGCCAAGAACACGTCCTGAGGTTCTGGCAGAGGGAACACGCTCCTGTCTGTCCCAGCGTTCTGTAAAGACACATTTCTATTGTCAACAGGCTAAAATCTCTGACAGTTTATGTTCACAGAGGAAGAAGACCTCACTGACTTTGTGTCTTCTTCCTTAAATTACTTTAAAATTGTGCTATGGAAGTTTTCAAGAGGAGGGTCCACCACCTTCTAGTCTTTATTTAACCAGGTTTTCGTCCAGTTGATCTGAATGTTTCTTTTACTCTGGATCAGACCTGGATGATGTATTCAGTTACATGTTGTTTTATTGCCAAACGTGACTTGGTTAAGTGGAGCTACCTGCAGTTTTTAGATATTTCACTTTGCTCGTCTAAAGATGTTGAGACATTATTTGCACCACATTCTTTTCTCTCCTTTTTCTGAATCATCTCGTTGTGTCTTCAGGAGGTTATCACTGTAAAACTGTACCTTGTCCACATTGTGCAGGTAATAAGACACCACATAATCCCCTAAACTGATGCGATTGTCCTGAAATCAAAGCAAAACAAAGTCAATATTCTGTATTACTGCATATTTGTTTATAATAATGAGCTGGTCTTACTCTGCTCTTCACGTCTTTGAGTTTGGGGAGGATTTCCAGTCCAAACCCGTCGGCCTGTCCTCTGGTTCTGCTGCCTCCGTTCATGTGGTTCCCCAGAGCCAACACCAGACCCATGATCTGCTTCACGCTCCGCCGCTCCAGCAACACCTCCAAGACAAGAATAAAACATCTGAAAAATACTGTTTCTAAATCTAAGAACAACGCCTCAAAACAAGAATAAAACATCTGAAAAATACTGTTTCTAAATCTAAGAACAACGCCTCAAAACAAAAATAAAACATCTGAAAAATACTGTTTCTAAATCTAACAACGCCTCAAAGACAAGAATAAAACATCTGAAAAATACTGTTTCTAAATCTAAGAACAACACCTCAAAACAAGAATAAAACATCTGAAAAATACTGTTTCTAAATCTAAGAACAACACCTCAAAACAAGAATAAAACATCTGAAAAATACTGTTTCTAAATCTAAGAACAACGCCTCAAACAAGAATAAAACATGTGAAAAATACTGTTTCTAAATCTAACAACGCCTCAAACACAAGAATAAAACATCTGAAAAATACTGTTTCTAAATCTAACAACGCCTCAAACACAAGAATAAAACATCTGAAAAATACGGTTTCTAATCGAAGAACAACGCCTCAAACACAAGAATAAAACATCTGAAAAATAAAACATCTGTTTTCTAAATCTAAGAACAACGCCTCAAAGACAAGAATAAAACATTATTGTATTCGAAAAAAAAAAATCTCTTTGTTATTATAATGTAACATGTGAACTTGAAGTCTGGACCTGAAGTTTAAGTTTAAGTAAAAAACAAATGAAATAATAAACCAGTAAATCACTGATAAACATTTATATTTAAGTGTTTTTTTCATGGTCATTTATTTGTATGAAAGAAAGTTCATCTTATTTTATTTTAATGAACAGTGTCAAATTTTGTTTCTGTCTCATCATAAAAATTATCAAACATTTTGTTCTGAAATTCATTTTTAGTTCATAACATTTCCAAAGACGCTGGATATTCTGCAGTTTAGTAACTCAGACTTTTCTTCCACATGTAGCAGCATTTTGATATTTATGGAGTTTATAGAGTCTGTACGTCACAGATGAAACTTTATGATGTGGAGTTTAGAGTCTGAACCTCACAGATGAAACTTTATGATGTGGAGTTTAGAGTCTGAACCTCACAGATGAAACTTTATGATGTGGAGTTTAGAGTCTGTACGTCACAGATGAAACTTTATGATGTAGAGTTTAGAGTCTGTACCTCACAGATGAAACTTTATGATGTGGAGTTTATAGAGTCTGTACGTCACAGATGAAACTTTATGATGTAGAGTTTAGAGTCTGTACCTCACAGATGAAACTTTATGATGTGGAGTTTAGAGTCTGTACGTCACAGATGAAACTTTATGATGTAGAGTTTAGAGTCTGTACCTCACAGATGAAACTTTATGATGTAGAGTTTAGAGTCTGTACGTCACAGATGAAACTTTATGATGTAGAGTTTAGAGTCTGTACCTCACAGATGAAACTTTATGATGTAGAGTTTAGAGTCTGTACCTCACAGATGAAACTTTATGATGTAGAGTTTAGAGTCTGTACGTCACAGATGAAACTTTATGATGTAGAGTTTAGAGTCTGTACCTCACAGATGAAACTTTATGATGTAGAGTTTAGAGTCTGTACCTCACAGATGAAACTTTATGATGTAGAGTTTAGAGTCTGTACCTCACAGACGGATGAAACCGCTCGGAGTTTGCGTTGCAGGGAAGCGATACCGTCCAGAAACACAGACGTGAAGATGATGCTCTGAGCTCTACCAGCAAAATCTGGGATCTGGGACAGTTCATAGAGAAACCTAGAAAAACAAAACACAGTTATGATTAAAACATGATCAGAAACATCCACAGACCTTCAGACCTTCAGACACTCACTGTTCAGGCTTGTCCAGGAGTTTCACCTCCTCCTCGTTTGAAGTCTCGTAATGTTGCTTTATTCTTCCGAGTTCATCCGGTTGTGCTCTCTAAAAAATAGTATTTAAAAGATCAGCGTGGACATTTGTGCTCAGAATGAGAAGAATCTGATGTTGTTCGATGCATTTACATTTTCATAAAGAGCTTCGAGAGTGTCCAAGTCCACGACGGAGTGATCCACCGTCAGAACCGCTGGAAAAGACGTAAAAAAGATGTTTATTTCATCGTGACTGTGAGCATTAGGTGTGTAGAGGTCTGTAACTCAGTCTGCAGAGTAATGACACTTTCTACGTGCAAAACTATAACCGACATCATCATATTTGTACTTTGTCAACCTCGACTTTATAGTAACCACACAAACATGCACAAAGAGCGTGTAAAGTGTTTTTTGTGAGGAAATATGAAGCTCTGTGGGTGTTTGATTTGATTAGTTCGAGCTTATGTGAGCACTTTTAACTCTGGCCTTTTGTTCAGTCTTGTCTTTTTGTGACGTTCTGTGATGTTCGTTCATATTCTCTCACATAAATAAATAAACACACTGTACATTTGTTCTGTTCATGTCGTGACCTCACCGTGCTGGGATGTCCTTCATGTCCAGGTGCAGACTGGAGATGAGGATGCCCACGGCCTGAGAGCGCTTCCCGTCCAACAGCTTCACGATCTGTTAATGCGCCAACAAACCACGGTCACCATGACGACGCACATCACCAACCAATCAGAGAGAGGTTAGCAACACAGATATAACGAAGGTTTCTCTCATCCACGGGGCTTCACAAGGATGGAAAATCAGGATGGTGATAAAAAAAAATAAAAAAAAAAATAAACTAAATTAAATCTTTTGATGGGGGAAAATCTTAAAATGTTGCATATAACAGGAGGAAACCCAACAAAAGAACTCGGGAAAGCAAAAAAAAAACCAAAAAAAAAAAAAAATATATGGAAATCATGTTTGAAGTAGTAGATATTATAGACATGCATTAGCCAAAAAAAAAAAAAAAAGTCCTAAATTGAGAAAAAAAAAAGTAGGAAATATTAACATCTGCTGATCTCCACTGTTCTCCTGGACACCAGCCCCCTCTAGTGGACGTGTTACAAACAGCTACAGTGTGGTGCATTAACATCAGGCTGAGGGTGTTCCACATGTATGTCTGTGGTGGAATGTTCAGCAGTTACCATGGTGACACAATGCACACAAACAGAGTCAAAAAGGATTTAAGAAAACTCAAGAAAAAATACAAACTGGACGGAGCACATTCTCAATCAGGACAGTGTTACCTTTCTGGGCTAGTAGTTTAAACCTGCTCAGATTAAAGTGTAACAAGCCTCAGACAGAGCAGTGCTTACAGTTAGCATCACACCTCCAGCTGTGAAGTATCAGTAAGGACAGCGTTACCTTTCTGGGCTTAGTTTTCTTCCCATAAGCCTCTGACAGCGGCTTCCTCTTCGTCTGTGTGGTGGTTTTGGCAAACAGATCTTCAAAATCACAGGTGTTGATGTTGGGCTCCTCCAGAGAGCTCCACACGGTGTTTTTACTGCACCAGAAACAAACACATAAAGTCCCAGGTATGACTTTACACTTCATACAGAAATGTTACCACGGCAACACAAACTCTTACTCGCTCTGTTGTATCTGAATCCTCGTCCAGTACAGAGGCTTCATGGGACGTGATGGTTCCACGGTGGATTTTGTGGGAGCTCTGTCCTCTGAGGTGAAAGGTGGAGGAGGGAGGAGTGGGGGTAAAGGCGGAGGTGGAGGTGGGGCATGAGGAGGCGGGGGGATGTTTTCTGAATTTGACTTCAGGCTGCTGTGATTTGGGGAGGACTGGTTCTCTCTGGACAAACTTGAGCCGATCAAATCGACGTCTGACTTTTGAGGTTGACCTTTCTGCAGGTGGTTGACTCCATCTTCGTTGTTCATCTTCACAAACGTCTCGCCGTCTGTCTGGATGCAAATGTTACAGAATGTTTTGTACGGAGCGTCGTCTCCCGTGGAAACCGAAGCGTCCCGGACGTCACCATGGCGACGGGACTCGGACTGGGACAGACGGGACTGCAGCTCGATGATGGTGAACTCCAGACGGGCCACGCTGTCCTCGCTCTGCTCCCTCAGCCGGCTCAGCTCCTCGGCGTAGTCCTCCTGAAAAACACTCTGAAGTTTAGGTCTCACAGCGAGTCCACAGGACGTCACACAGTCACAGTCACACCGCTGACTTCAGCTTCAGACTTTAGACTTTTACATTTTTAGACTTTAAACGTTTAGACTTTAGACTTTTAGAGTGAAGAGAAGCTGGCTTCCACCTGAGGAGCTTATATATTATATCATATTATAATATATATATTATATTATATTATATTATATACTGTATATATAAAAGCAGTATTTAGTCATATTTCCATTTATTAAATCAAGTCATCAGGAATTATACTTTTATAATTATTTTCACTATTCATTTGGGTTTTTGTCACAAATGCACAACCAATATATGTTATAAGGATATATATACATATATATATATATATATATATATATACATATATATATATATATATATATATATATATATATATACACATATACACACACACACACACACACACACACACATATTTATAGGATATAACAGGATATATTCCTGTGTTTCCTTGTTTCTGAGCTGCTTTACTGCAGTTTGTTCCTTTGGTCTCTACAAAGGTTTGGACCTGTGTTTGGACGTGTTTGGGCTTGTTTCTGTCCTGCACCACGTCCACGTCTGTTTTTGAGCTGATTTAGACGCACTCGTTCAGGACAGTAAAGATAAACCTTGTTTTGTGTCTAATTGACGTAAAAATTATCATTTAAATACATTTTTCATATATTGTTTTCTAATGATATCCTCTGTTCTCTAAACGAGTCATATCTGCACAAAAATATCTGAATATAATGACATCACTGAACAGTGATTAAATAATGATCAAATATAACAGAATAATAACGTCTGTGTCGTTATAGTTTAACCTAACAGAGTTAATGTCATTATTATAAGTTGCTGACGGTGAGACGTGAAGATTTTGTGAGTAAAGGCTCAGTGTCTCGTACTCGGGGCAGGTGGGAGCAGCTCTGCACTGTCACTAAAAACCTGCAGCAGAGACGGTTTAGTGGTGTCAGGAGAGACTGTTCTTTTGTTTATTTTGGGAGAAAATCATTTTTTACTTTATTCTTTTCACAATTTTCCTGGAAATAAGATGTAAAACATATTTTACAATGTCTGAATGTCATTCATATAAATCACCTGTAACTGCTCCAGATCCTCTTTACACTCTCTCTTCAGCTGCAGAAGAGCAGCCTGATGCTCTGAAAAAACAAACATCATCAGTGTTTTCAGTGCAAATACATGGTCTGCCACAAGAGGGCGCTGCTTTTTTATCACAGACCAGGGGGCGGCACTTTTAACCCCAAAGAGCCATTTGTACAGTTTCCACGAAAAAAAAGCACTGAGAGCTGCAAATATTTATGTCTAAAATGAAGATAAAACTGTATAAATTGCTTGTTTTTTTTTAATCTTACGCTTTGTGTAAACAACTATAGTGTAATTATGACAGGTTTCCCCAAACTTTTTATAAAAAATACAACTCACCATAAACCTCAGAATCAGTGACTCTTGTTTCTGTGTGATGAGCCGGTCACATCGAGGAGTTACAGGAGACAGTGACTCCTGCAGTGCGTTTATGTCCAGTCTGCTCCGTAATTCTTTCAAAAAACTCTCATCTTTTAATCCAGGTCTTAGTCCATGTGCTGAAGCAGTTTTGAAGGTTTCATTGCCTCGTTCACTTTTCCCTCATATTACACAGAGACTCGTGTGAGACTCACCTGTGAGACAAACCCATGTTTTAAGTAGGACTCCTGGTGCCGTCTGTTAAATTGATCTTTCTTTTTCTTGGTCTTTTGTTTTGTCTCATTTTCACGAGCTTGTGGCTCTACTTTTGGGCGACGTGTCTGATTATACGTGATACGTCATCACGTAGGACAAGAGCAGATCAGCTCAGATATAATAAACTCGACTTATATCAAGTGGGTTTCTGTGACCGTTTCCTATCAGGATTTGAATAATATATCTACGGACGAGCTTATTAGCTCGTCATGAGGGACGGGAGAAAGTTACGTCGGAGAAGATGCGGTTGCAGATTAATTTACTGTTTTTGTGTGGAGCAAATGTGTAACGGACCAGAACCGGTCCCTGTCTCGGTGGTTGGGCATCACTGGTTTATGAAATCCATGGCTGTGTCCCAATTCACCAAATGCACCGTTCGATGTTCTGCTCGAAGTGCGGATCAAGTATCCGCCCAAATGCGCCGTTCAAACGGAACTTTGGTGAAATGAGACACGGCCGTAGAGCCACAGATCGTTCTCCGGTCCACTCCCGTGTCCACACATCGCAGCTGCTCCGTCTGTTGTCAAACCCACGAGTTTTTCCCGAGGCTCCATCTCATTCACACATGTTGACACCTCTTCATACAGATCGTCTCCTGTAGTTGTACCATAGGACGTAACGCCAAAAACTCCTCTGTCAGGCTCAGGCAGATTTAAGACCTCGTTTTAATTCTTCCACCTTCTGCAGCCTTTGTTCCATGTCCATATTCTTGTTTTTGTCCACGTGTTTCCTGATGCAGTCTCAGATTATACTCTTTCATTACCTCCACACTTTCTCCACACAGAGACACAGGTTTTCCAGCCTCCTCCGTGAACATGTTTAATCCGACTCCACCTTGTTTGAAACCCCCGGTTCTCAGTGTCCATCTTCCGTTTTGCCGTTTTTGATTAGTATCTGAAAGTTGAGTTTTGCTGTTATGCTAATGACGCTGATGAATAATGAAATGAAGCCGCCTCCCGCTCAGTGCGCCACCGTTGCATTGTGGGAAATGTAGTATTGGTGCGTGTAAAACACCTGCGGGCTGCTGGTCTGTGTCTGACACATGTGCCATAGGAGAAAGTTAGTCTGGAGCAGAGGAGTATAACTCTACAGGAGAGTTAGTTTGGAGCAGAGGATTATAACTCTACAGCAGAGTTACTGTTTGTGCTGTTTATCCAAACTCACAGACTTGATCATTATTTCTTTAGTGTCACATTAATCTTCTGGTTTCTGGTCCTTTCAGACGTCGAGTCTCTCGTCTTTGTGCTTGAATAATGAGCCTCTCTGAAGCTAAAGTGATAAATGTATTTCACCAGGTTTATTTACCCTGAGACACTTTTTAATTGAATGTGAAACGCCCAGTGATCAGAGATATTAAACAAAAATCACATGAAACATCAGATTTTTGACAGTTTAAAGACACATCCACCGTAAACTCTGACCCAGGGATTCTGTGAAACACGTCGCCTGATGTGGAGCGTGTTTTAGTTGGCGCCTGTTAGATTTGTATTTATTTGTGTGTTTGTCCAGATACAAACCAAAATCTGATGATGATCTGATTTGAATTTGACCTAAACCTCAGAGAACAGAAGTAAAATGATCAGACAAGATGTTTTATTACTGCTAACAAGCTAACTGCTAACACGCTAACTGCTAACGGGCTAACTGCTAACGGGCTAACACTGTTATCATCACAGTGAGAGTTACTTTTCCCAGGTCACACTTTCACACAGATGTTCATGTTCTTCCTCTTTTTAAATCTCTGAACTCGATTTATTCAGTCACTAAATGTTTTTTTGTCGATTATAGTAAGTTTCAAAGCAGCACAAATAGTCACCACTTAGCATCGTTAGCATGCTACTATCATAACGAAGCACTGAGCTGATGTGAGTCTTAAATATTTGTGTATTTCATGTGTCACATGATCAGAGCTGAATGTGCAGCTCAGAGTCACAGATCAGCTCTGCGGAGAGGTGAGCCTCAAACAAAAGACCGCACAGATACAGTGGTATTGGCTCTTGGTATCGGCTCTTGGTATCGACAGCCCATTGACGACCTGCAGCTGACTCTGGGTCAGTGTCTGTGCCTCCTGCTCTTTAATATTTACATTTATGTGACTCACAGCGAGTCTGACAATAAACTCAAATAATGTGAAACTAAAATCCTGATAAAAACATTATTACTTTATTTTACACAGACTGAGCCTGAGGCCTGCAGGTCACCTGCTTCTCTCCATGGCGACAGACGACTTAAATGCCATATTGTGGAACCTTCCCAGTAAAACAAGGAAATCTCCATGGAGACCAGTCAGTGAGTGACCTTCCCCCACAAAAGTCCTGCACTTTTAATGACAGAAGCATAAATGTTTTTTATGACATGATCCTGCGGCGCTGAGCAGCTGTGACGTGTTGACACAAACTGAAGGTCGAGGTTTGTCTTTACTCTCAAATTATTACATCACAGAGTAAATAATGTTTCCATCCTGCTCAAAGTCTGTCCTCCACCATCAGAGAAGAACATATGAAGCATGAACACGTGACCCACATGTACCTGATCATATGAGGCACACACATGAACACACATGAACACACGTGAACACACATGAACACACATGAACACACGTGAACACACATGAACACACGTGAACACACATGAACACACAAGAACACACATGAACACACGTGAACACACATGAACACACGTGAACACACAAGAACACACACGAACACACGTGAACACACGTGAACACACAAGAACACACACGAACACACACGAACACACAAGAACACACGTGAACACACATGAACACACATGAACACACATGAACACACATGAACACACATGAACACATATGAACACACATGAACACACACGAACACACATGAACACATATGAACACACATGAACACACATGAACACACAAACACACGAACACACATGAACACACATGAACACACATGAACACACATGAACACACGTGAACACATGTGAACACACAAGAACACACGTGACCCACATGTACCTGATCATATGAGGCACACACATGAACACACATGAACACACATGAACACACATGAACACACGTGAACACATATGAACACACATGAACATACGTGAACACACGTGAACACACACGAACACATATGAACACACATGAACACACATGAACACACGTGAACACACATGAACACATGTGAACACACAAGAACACACGTGACCCACATGTACCTGATCATATGAGGCACACACATGAACACACATGAACACACATGACCCACATGAACACACGTGAACACACATGAACACACAAGAACACACATGAACACACAAACACACATGAACACACATGAACACACGTGAACACACGTGAACACACATGAACACACATGAACACACATGAACACATATGAACACACATATGAACACACATGAACACACATGAACACATATGAACACATATGAACACATATGAACACACGTGAACACACATGAACACACATGAACACACGTGAACACACATGAACACATATGAACACATATGAACACACGTGAACACACATGAACACATATGAACACACGTGAACACACATGAACACATATGAACACATATGAACACACATGAACACACATGAACACATATGAACACACATGAACACACATGAACACACATATGAACACACATGAACACATATGAACACATATGAACACATATGAACACACGTGAACACACATGAACACATATGAACACACATGAACACACATGAACACACATGAACACACATGAACACACATGAACACACGTGACCCACATGTACCTGCTTCCGTGTACTTCAGTCCCACTTTCTCCTCCTCCTGTAGGGGGGGCCAGACGGCCTGGAGACGACCCGGGGTCCTGTCCTCAGCATCGGACTTTTCTGTCTGTGAAACACACACACGTATGATCAGACGACTGTGGCCACAGCTGCCCCGGGACAAGGAGAATAAATCAAATGTGGCGATATTTCGGTGCATGTGGCCCATCGATCTGTCGACTAAAAGTGGGCGTGGCAAAAGCTCTCAGAACTATTATGTAACTGAGCTGCACTCACAGGACCACACCTGCAGGGGGAGCTCATGCAAAAACAAGGAAGGAAACAGTGTATTTATATAAAGACAGATTACACCTGTGAATCATGAGTCTAATCTGAGTTTTTACAGATAAATACCAAAAAAAGCTCACTAATGTCTCTTTTCTGCTGTTGACTAAAACTCCATCGACTGATTCGACTAAACGACTACAGGCCGATATCTGTACAGACGACATCAGGATTCATTCAGGAGGGGAAAGTCTAAACTGTCACATCAGGTCTGATTCACATTTACTCACATCTTGTTTCATTTTCACATTTTCTCACAGATTTCCTTCATGAAATCACATCTGAATGAAAAAGTCCTACTAATATATGACATAACCATAAAAAACACTTGAATATATATTCTCACTTCTTCTTTGTTTTACTTCTTTTAACCAGAATGAACCAGAGCATCCTGACCTCCGTTTGACCTTTACATCCACCTCGCCTGATCCACCAGAACTAACGGCATATTTATAAAAAAAAAATAATAATAACAGTGAAACTATTTGAGAATCAGACCAAATATTGTTTTAGCCTCAATACTTCACTTGTGTTTAAAATAAAAATCTAACATGAGCAGTACACGGAGGAGGGCAGGACTCAGCCACATTTACTGGAGTGACTTTTACAGAAATTGTACTTTTCACAGTACTTTTCCAGCTCCATACTTTTACTCCTAACAGTACTTTTACTTGAGTAGTGAGTCATTCCTTCACATGTTCCTCATTTTTGTGCCTGTCCTTTGAAAACACCAGATTTTGTGCAAGATCGAATGTTTCAGAAGTGACGTCCTGACAGTTACTCTGAGTAGTACTTTCTACTTTGTACTTCTACTTGAGTAATATTATTTTGAAATCACGTGACTCATTTGTACGTTTGAGTAAAGCAGGGACAGAAGCGTCTGCAGTTCTACTTGTCACGTGGTCATCTACATCATTCTAGACAGATGTAAAGTTCGTTTGGTTCGTACTTTTCCGTCGTCCTCCTCCGTCTTCTCTGTTTTCTCAAATAAAGCTTTGAGCTGCTCTCTCTCGTTCCTGATCCTCCTTCTCACGGCGTCCAGGTCCACCTTCTCTTTGGGGTCTTTCTTCAGAGGTCTGGGGGTGAAAAACGCCTTGAAAGCGTCAAACACGGCGTCGGCGCTGGACCTCGTCTCCATCGTGTCATTAAACTCATTTTGTGGTGACTCCTCTCCTCCTTCGTCCTGCTTTTCCCGGTGCAGAAGCTGAGAGATCTGGTCCAGGATTGTGCCTTGTGCGCTGCTGTTTTGTGATATGGGTTTGAAGTGGGAGATGGTGTCGTGATCAGGTCCCACTTTCCTCAGGACCCGGAGGCCACTGAACAGAGCCGGACGCTGCTTCTCAGAGGGAGATGGAGAAAAAGTGGCTCTGGTTAAAGTGGCTCCTGGAGGCGGTTCACTCGACTGAATCGTGATTTTTGACGTTTGAGTTTGTTCTGTTGACACATCGTGGGAAACACTTTGGATTTTTTCTTCCTCAGACGATGATTCAAACTCTTCTTTCGTGTCAAATTCATGCATTTTTTCAGGTGTTTCAGAGTTTTGAAGGTTCAGAGTGTTTGAACGAGCTCCAGATATACAGTTTATTTCATTATTTTCACATTTAGACACATCGACTTGGACCATTTCATGAAAATTCTCTTCATCTTTAAATTCAGGAGTTAAAATTTCATCACAATCTTCAGCTTCATCAGCTTCTTCCTCTGGAGTCTTGTTTGATTTTAAAAGCAAATCATCTGTTTTCTCAACTTCACAAATATCATGTAGCAGGTTGTTCTTGGCGTCATCGCAGCTGGAAGTTTTCCCAAACACGTTTTTTATCCAAATCTTCAGGAAATTGTCTGAAAAATGTGAGGACAGCAGATGTTTCTTCCATTGCAGATCCAAACAACTACTCAGAAGTACTGAAAAACATTTGGAAAGTTGTTAATTTAAGTTCAAATTTTAAAAAAGAAAGAACAATAATGAAAAAATGTTGGTACAGTTTCCTCTCCTGGACCTGACTTATTCTGCAGTTTTTAAGTAGATTGTAAACTCAGCTCTTCAAAAGAAACATTTGTCAGTTTGTGGCAGTTAATTTGGCATTGAAGGAAAAAGAAAAGAAAGATTAATAGTTGTAAAAATTGCCAAAATTGAAAAAAAGATACAGCGATGTTACGGTGATGTAATCCAAGTTTGAGTTCTGGCATCAGTTTGTTCGTCTGACTCAATAAAAGATCCAGCTGCTTCTCCAGACGTGATTTATTTCACACTTTTCAGAGCAAATCGAAAAATCTATGAGCTGATTTTGGTTTTCTTTGTGATCATAAAAGCAGATATAAAACCCGAGATGACACCGCGAAGAGTAACGGCAGCGTCCGAGTCGTCCAAGTCCTGAGTCGGCAGCAGAGGAGCCAAGTCTGATCCTGAAGAGCGAGATTCCTCCAGAACTCCTCGTCCATCAAAGTGCAAAGAGACACCACCCTGCTACATCCGTGAGGAGAGCACACAGAACCACACCCGAGGAGCAGGAGGAGTGAGAGTCCAGAGTCTGAGCGAGAGCAGAGGAACTCGACTAAAGCTGAAGTGATCCCGCCTCGTTAAGCAGCTCCGGGTTCACCCTGGAGGTTTAAAAGGAGCAGAAGGTTTTACAAGAAAAGTCTGAGCATCTGATTTAAGAGCAGATCAAACTCATTATGACACAGGAACCTGGAAAATGTGAAGGTTTGAGTCAGAAATAAAAGTTATAAAAGTGATTTCAAAGTGCAGTGATTTTAAGTTTGCTCAGAATTTAAATGCAAATAAATTCAAAGTTTGAAAATCGTTTGCTACATTAATCGTGCTACTAAATATTTCACTTATATTTATATTTAAGGCAAGACGAGGTAAGTTTATTTGTACAGCACAAATTTACAGAACAAGAAAGACGTTAAAATCAC